>JAPPVO010000019.1:97727522-97980087 GCA_030407325.1 Camellia japonica | reverse complement strand
CGTGTAATGCTTTTGCCGAATAATGTTGAATTAATAATGGTATAGAATAATTTTGCCCAATAAAGGTATGCACTGCCGAATATGTTAATGAAAAATGTTGAATTAATAATGGTGCAGAATTATGTTGCCGAATAAAGGTATGCATTGCCGAATAATGTTGAATTAATAATGGTGTAGAATAATGTTGCCGAATAAAAGAAATTCAAGTTGTGGGTCCTACCCCAAGTAACAGTAGATGGTATGAATGATCGGTGAAGTGGATAATTGTGGCTTCGCTCCTGGAGCCTACTGTCAAAATTGCATGCTAATCGGACATGATTTGACTATTGATCTATCATTTAACGTCCCCGATTTGCCAGTTTATTGATCCCAATTTGATACTCGAAATTCACAAAATTGGACTCCAAAAATGGATTCTCCACGGCAAAAACCTTGAGGGTAGTCATGCCCGAAGTTACCGAACCAC
Organism: Camellia japonica; assembly: GCA_030407325.1. NCBI lineage: Eukaryota > Viridiplantae > Streptophyta > Magnoliopsida > Ericales > Theaceae > Camellia > Camellia japonica. The sequence goes on along the minus strand of JAPPVO010000019.1, from coordinate 97,979,621 downwards.
CCGATTAACCCGAACGCGCTAAGATGCAATGGAGCACCTTGTGCTGAGAAGCGCGCAATAAATCCTAATGTCATCTCCTTCATGTAGCAGGTCGTGAAATGCAGAATTTTTAGATTCAAACTCCTGACTTTGAGCCCCTGTATCTCTCTCGTTTTAAGTCCGATTGGCCTCGTTTTTGCGGCATTGGATTCATCACTCAGCCGAGTGTGCATTCCACTATTCAGACACGTTGTTCCGCCTCGGATTGGATGCCGTTGGACCTCCGAAAGTTGACCAAAAATAAGATTGGTTGATTCTTCTTATTTTTATTTTTATTTATTTATTTTTTTTGTGCGTATGTGTGTCCGTGTGTGTTCGGATTGTCAATACTGCGGAGTAATTAATGGTAAGGTTGCACAATGTAAGTAACTCAGCAAACTTGCTACGGCTAAAGATTTTTGTAAACGGGTTGTGATTGCCGATAACGGAAGTGTTACGGCCCGATGGTCCGTTGCCGAGCTTGACCAAGGTGACTAAAGCCATTGATAGAAAACGGTTCCTGCGAGATGATGACATGGCCGAGTGACATGGGTGATCTCGTCGAAGAATCTTAATGTGAAATAGGAAGAATGATCTTCGATTTTATGTGCTCGGCAAGGCTCATTCTTTGCCAAGACTGGTTCACGATTCTGTTTGGTGAGTTCGGCACATGGATTACTTCACACTCTTAGTTGGCGATTTTTCTTAATTTCAGAATGTGCTGAAACACTTGTTGATCCTTAGTTTCACGGTGTGCCGAAACACTTGTTGTAGAAGTCCAGAGAGCAAGACCTAATTGTTGATCCTTTGCATGACTGAAGTTGCCATTCGGTTTTTTGAATCTCAACACAATTCTTTAATTCCCTTTAAATGTTAGCACATGCACATGTACATATATTCTAAGAATAAACTTTTGTGAGGCAATGGTGGAATAAATAAAGTCCCAGGGTGGGTTTGGCCAGGTAACCCATTTTGTAAGGTCACAAAGATGTTCTCACAAAGAAAAATATGAAACCCATTTTTAGAGGGAAAATCTAGACTCAATTGTAGATTTAGGAGCACTGCTTTGTTTTGGTTTTTGTTTTTGTTCGTTGTAACAGGCAAAAATTGATAGTCAAAAAACAACCCACCACAACTGGCATCACAGATATATATTATATGTACGTAGATATGCATATTGAGAATCAAGTTGAATCAGAATGAAAATAAGAGACCTAGCCGTGGGCCATATTACATGGAATTGATTTTAATTTTGTAGCAAGTGCACTAACCTTAATTCAACCAGTACATGTTTACTTACAATGATATGTTTGTTGTGTTCTTCGTTGATCTTGTTCAGCCTTTCCTACAGACGGCGCCAATTGTGAGACCATAAAATATCCTCTCACATGGATTGTTAGTGAGATTCAACGAAGATAGTTCCATGAATCTGCAAGAGATAAACATGGTTGATGCCACCCAACCGGGGTTATCGGCCGAGGACACTCCGATAATGAAGTTAGAATCCATGAATGAAGAATCAAGAATTGTAAAGAGTGTTCGGTGTGAAGTGCAGAGAAAGATCATACCTATATGCCATGAGGTGCCTTCCTTTTATAGACGGGGGTGGGCCAAATAAGCCCAATAGTTGACCCCTTGGCAGGCCTTATTTGGGTTAGCCCAATAAGCTTATATATTTTTTTTTCTAGCTCCCACAATATCAAAACTTGTATATGCAAAAAGAAGAATCCATATGCTCTCATGTTTGTCTGATGAACTAGGTATTATGTACTCTGATATGAAGTCTTTATTTATTTATTTTATTTTGAATCATTTATAATATCATAGAATTATAATTTATGTGAATCGTTTGTTTGAATGAAAAATATTTTTTGGAAAATATTTTCCATATTTTCTGGTGTTTGGTACAATAGAAAATGAAAGTCAATGGAAAACATTTTCCATGGTCAATAGAAAAAAGCCTATATGGTAAAGGTGTTCATGGGTCGGTTCGACTTAGGTGTATCCTTAGCCTGCCAGCCGAACCGGCCATATCGGTTTTGCAATCTTGTCATTTGAAATTGACTGCAAGAAAGTAAATGGAGTGAAAAGAAGACAGATCTGAGGGTATAAAGATATATCTTAAAAACTTGTCACTTGCTGTCGACCGAGAATACATTCGAAATCGACCGCAACTCACCATTCGAATTGGTGGTCGGTTTGGTCAATGAAAGTAAATGGAGTGAGGGTATAAAGATAGATCTTAAAATATTAAACATGAAAACAGATCTGAGAGTATAGAAACCCAACTTTGCTCTGATCTGAGCATCATCTCATAGATTTGAGCATCGTTATCATCGTCGATTAACACCATTGCTGCCAGCAGAGGGAGATTTAGAGAAGAAATAAGGGTTTTACATGAGAGAGACTAGGAGGGAGACGGGGTTTCTCAGAGAGGTGAAATACATAGTGAGTGGAAGACAATGGTGAGAGTTTAAGAGAGACGAATCGAAAAGGCGAGAGAGGAGAGGATTGAAAGAAGAGAAGGGGGAGACTAGAGGGTTAGAAAGAGAAAGGATAAGAATGAAGTTCAAAATAACAATAAAAAAAATGTCTGTCTTGGAAGGGAATAAGACACTGTGAAAGGCTAAGGGTTAAAGAGAAATAAAGGGTTGAAAGACGTTGAGAGAAGAAAAGGGGTAGACCAGTGGGTTAGAGAGAAAGGCAAAGAACAAAATTAAAAATATAATAATAAAAAAAGAAGTCTATCTTGGGAAGAGAACAAGACACTGTGGATTAGAAATGGTCAGATTAATTGGAGGTGACAAGACTTCTTGTCTTGGAAAGGTCTCGAGGCCTGCAAAGCTCTGTAAAAAAATACTGGTTGGCCTTAATGTTCGCTCGAGCGGTGACTTTACCGCTCGAGCGGTTAGCAAATTTCCTATGCTTTCAAAATCAACAAAATAATTTCCAAACACATTTTCAAAACTTAAACTCTTGCATGAACCAATTTAAATATGTAATTTTATTAATAAAGATGAACCCATGACTAATTTTTCAATTTTTAATACAAAAATCTCTTTGATCATCAAGATTAAAACTAATAATTTTATGAATATAATAATTCCAACATTCTTCTTCTTTATTTTATAAAACATAAATTAAAACTATAAAGCCCTTTCAAAATATTTACATATAAGAAATTTAAATCAAAATCAAATTAATTTTTGATTCTCAAATATAAATTATAATGTATTTCCAAATTTGTTCAAATTTAGATTTAATTTATTTTCTCTATATCAAACCCAATTTCAAACGCACAAATTTTAAAAAAATGAATTAAACTTTCAAAACTCTTGAAAAATTCATAATGCACGTACAATTGAAACTCAATGTGATTAATTTTTAAATTAATTTCCATAAATTTGAACATAGCTCCAATTCCTTATTTTCTTTTTAATTACATAAAATTGACTTTTAGTTCTTTCTATTTTCCTTCAAAACATGAAATTAAAGTTATAAACTTAGAAAATCATTTGCATGTATGAAACATTTATCAAAATCCAACCAATTCTACATAATCAAGTTCAAACCATAATTAAAATCTTAAATTGCTCTAATTTAGATTTTTATTAATTTTTCTCATATCAAATCCAAATTCAAACTCATAAAACATGAATTAAAATATTAAAACCTTGAAATTCCATGATGCATGTAAGGTTGAGTTTCAAATTTATGAAGAATGACAAAATCAAACTCAAACTAACTACTTTCCAAACTTATTTCCATAATCTTAAACTTAACTCAATTTGCAACCTCAACTTAATTCATAATCATAGATGTTCCAAAATATATTTAAATTGAATGACACTTTTAAATTAGGTTACATACATGGATTAGAATTCAAAATTAAACCAATTTCTAATTTTCATAATAAAATCACAACCTTGTCTAATTTTAAGATTAACTCTAAATTTTATGAACGTGACGCATATAAAACTCTTTCCTTCTTCTCTTTAAAATATGAAATTGATTGACTCAAATCCTTTCAAAACTCATGGTGCATACAAATACACATTTCATATATGTATATATATATATATATATCAAGGTTCCCAAACCCAAATTATTTTCATGTTTATTAACCTTAACCATGTTCTTGAATTAATTCTTCACTCCCTCCAAATTACATGCATTTGATTCTAGTTCTTCCTTGAATTCAAGTGATGGGGTGATTTATTTACAAAAATTAAGGGTGAAATGCTTTCCTAGAGCTTAAATTCTTGAGTTCCTTTATGAGTTCATGAGTTTCCCCCTTCAATTTCTCTTCTTCCTTCTCAATTTCTTGAGGTTCGTGGACTCTCTCTCTCTCTCTCTCTCTCTCTGTCTCGTTCTTTCTCTCTGCCTCTCTCGACTTTCTCTCTTTCTTTCTCTATATTTTAGACTCCAATGCTTCAGCATATATATCACACACTCACACACTACTACTCTAAAGTCATCTACACTTTTCTTTGATTAATAAATGAATAAGATTTGCTTAATGGCTAATTATGTATTAACTCAATTAAACCCATTTAGTATTAACTAGTTACAAGTAACACTTGGTTAATTAATCCCATTAAACCCAATTAAGTCCTGATTAGCACATAATTAAATTACTCTTAACTAATCACAAACTCCACATAATATAATTAATCTAATTTGATTTCCATTAGAATCTAATTAATTATATATAAATTATTAGTTTGAATCAGATTTTTAATCAAATTCTCAAAAGGCTCCAAATATTAAATTAAACTTACTTCTATACTCAGTTTTGGTTCCTCAAATCATTTATGCCTCTGATTTCAGATCAAACTCAAAATCTCTGTCAATAAATTACATCTTCAAATTGAACCCTCATAAGTAAATTTAATTCATAATAATCTTAATTTCCAATTTATATAACTTAATTAACTCCAATTCGGACCCAATTAATCAAATCTCAATTTTACAAATTTGAATCGAATACTTAATTAAACTCTCATATGGTCCGATACGGGAAATTAAAATAATTCAATTCACAAATTATACTCTCTTCAGCCATTTAGGTTTTCAATTTTGAATCCCAAAATAAATCCTCAATAAAATCATATACGAATCAGCCTCCACAACTTTCATAAATCTCAAATAAAATCAGAATAATGGGCAATTAAAATTCAAATCTCCTTAATTAATTATATGCTAATTATTATACGTGATAAGGTCGTCACATTTATAATACTTATGAGTTTATATTTTATTTTTATAATCTTTTCAAGATTAAATAGGTTTGAATTAAATACTTTATGCAGTTAATAGATTCAATTGATAGTTTATGAGCTAAATAGACTTTGATTTATCTACTTTATGGACTTTAATAGACTCAATCAATAGTTTAGAAATTAAGTAATGAATTTGATGATATTTTATGGATAAAAAGTGTAATAAACCATTTTTTATTTGTTTATTTACTTAGTTTATTTTGATATTTTAACACTGTTTTTCTTATTAGTGATAGTAATTAGATTTGAATGGCCCGATTTGATCAGATAACTTGCCAGAGAAGGTGAATTGCGTCTTTGTGGCATCGGTGTAGTGTTGGCTAAAAACCTTTTGATGCATTTGTTAGATGTTTAGACTTAGAGAGAGAGAGAGAGAGAGAGAGAGAGAGAGAGTAGAGATGGAGAGTTTAGGATTTATAGTCCATATCTTGACCTTTTATAGGAGATCTTTATCTTGGGTCACTAGTGGTGGTGGGCCTCAATTTCACTAAGTTTTAGATCTTATGAGTTGATCTATCAAACCCAGATCCTCACTAATTGTATATATTAGCAACCCCATTTCAAGTGATGCTTTAGTCGAATAAAGTGAATTAAAATTATTTATCTAGTATGAAGTCCGACTTCCTAAATTGACTTGCACATCTTAATTATGTATGCATCAATTAGTAGAAGAAATCTTTATTGAAACAATATTTCAGTGGAGATTTGAATAATTATTCTCAAATTAATGATAAACATTATAAAATATTAAAAAATAAAATTATAATTTTTTCGTTGGTTTTTTAATTAATTTTTAAAAATTTCTTTGATAGGTAATTTCCTCAAGGGAAAAAAAAAAAGAAAAGAAAAAACAATGCTACAAATTAGACCCAACATTTTGATTATTACAAAATTGTTTTCTCTCATCTTTTTCCTCCCCATTTCGTATTCACTAACATACTTTTTTTTAAAAAGAATGTTCTAAGAAAATCTCAAGAATTGTTTTCTATATGTCGTTGTATAAGGCGATTTGCTAGGAACCCTTTTGCAAACTCTTATGAGTGCAAGCAAATTTTACCTTAAAGAAAACATTCTACGTCCCTCCAAGTTGTACATCATGTTTCTAAATAAGTGAATTCATCCCCCACCCCCCTTCCAAAAAAATAAAATAAAATAAGTGATTCCAAATTGAGTTGTGCCATGGTAAACTTTCTGGCTATCAAATTTAGAACTCCAACTATTAATCGAGTTGTGCCATGGTAAACCTTCTGTCTATCAAATTTAGAAGTCCCACTAAGGTCCTGTTTAGAAATTGATTATTTTTGTTGATTTTTAAAAAAGATATACATGTAGAAAATAAAAAAAATAATATAATAATTTATATTAATTTTTTTTTTTATTATAAACTCAACTTGCCAAACGAAACGTGAGTACTAGCAGACATATAGGCCCACCATCAAAAGCTCACCAAACCAAACCCATAACAAAATTATGAGCAAAGAAAAGCATAATACTAATAATAATAAGGTTTATTTTTTTTACGAAAAGAAATTGTAATTGAGTTGAAGTTAAAATATTTAATGAATAATTTTATTTAGTAGAGATTAGTTTTATGAAATTTAAATTGTGATTTTTTTTTTAATAATCTCATTGTATATTTGGTACCTTTAACTATTTACCAGACATGAATTGAAAATAATACAATACAATAATATAAAAATTATTAGATTCACTTAGTATTGAGATAATTATAATGTGAACTCGAAATAACTTGATATGATATCCATTTACAGTCATGATACATCCCTAAAAAAAAAGAGCACTAAACTAATTCTAATGAATTGAAAATTCAAAAAACAAAAAAAAAAAAGCAGAGAAAAAACACACACAACCATCATATCATGGGAGAACCAACTCATTAAAACTCTCCCTGAAACTCCATATTTACAACTCTCAAGCATTTTTAATCCATTTATAATTGAGATTCTCTAAATTTTGTTAAAATGTGAAGGTCACGCTATCTCTTTTACCGTTCCTCATAAGAACCCTAGTTAGACAAAAGGTGTAGTGAATTTTTTTTTTTTTTTGACTATAAACCAAACTTTTCAAATCAAACCTGAGTACTAGCAGACCTATCGGCCCACCATCAAAAGCTCACCAAACCACCTATAGATGTAATTGAAGTTGCCCACCTCTTCACATCACAAGAACACACACACACACACACACACACACACACAAAAACCTGAATAACTGATAACAAAATTATGAGCAATGGAAAGTAAATTATTTTTTAAAAAAAGAAATTGCAATTGAATTGAAATTAAAATATTTTGTAAATAATTTTATTTAATAGTGATTAGTTTTATGAAATTTGAATTGTGAATTTATTTTTATATTCTCATCATACATTTGGTACTTTTAACTATTAATTGGACATAAATTAAAAATGACACGATACAATAATATGAAAACTAATAGATTCAATTAGTATTGAGATAATTACAATAGGAACTCCAAATAATATGATATAATATCCATTTATAGTTGGGATTCTCTAAATTTTGTTAAAATGTGAAGGCCCAACAAGCTATCTATTTTGCCCCTCATAAGGGCCATATTTAGGGTTGGTTTGGGATATTCTAAAAAAATATAGTTTTTGACTTATTGGCTTATATGGGTTGGGTTTGGGTTTGATTTGATGTGATGTGTTAGAGAGGTGATGTGATTTAAATAAGATGATGTGACTTACATAGGATAGTGACTTTTTGACTTTTTGTATTATTTAGGTTATGCCAAACTTGGCCTTAGACAAAAGGTGTGTAGTTCTTGTCTTAGATGGTAATTTATTTGAGAGATACAATGACAATAAAAGGAATTTGAAAAAATAATATGAATTAAGATGATTAGTGTGGGTAAATCCAACCTCCATTAGATAAATATTAAAGAGGAAAAAAAAGTGCTTCCTACAAAATTAAAAAATAAAAAAATTGAAGAAAAAAAAAATAGCCACCCCAATCTGGAGAAGTTATTGGTTGGTCATGCAGTATCGTCACTTGGTGTTTTATATGTGTTTTGATTGGTAGAGATGATAAAACTAACAATTTTGCATTGAATGATTAAAAAATATGAAAGAATATGGAGATTTGTGATTGCCCAAGAGTATAGCCACGTGTCCTCCTGTACCAACTATTAATTTTATCCATGCGTGTCCATGTACAAACTAATAATTTTTAGTGAAATAACTTAATAGTGAAGTAGAGAAAAAAACTATAAAAATATAGAGGATGCAAATGATTTTGTGATGGGATATAGGGGAAAAGCCTTGCACCCCTCCATCTTTGTGTAATTTCGTTTTCTGTCCAACAACTAATAACTAATTCCCAACCGTACCTAACCCAAACAGAGGGATGCTGTTGTGCCTAAAGACATAGTAGCCTATTGTGAGGGCTCGTGGGAGTTTATCCTGAGTCTATTTTGATGATCCAAACTGTTCATATTATAAGATTTGTCGAATAGATTATCCATGAAAAAAAAAATCAAATTAATTGGATATATGTAGCTCTACAACAAAAGTACATTTGATGTTTAAAAAATAAACAGTTAATATGATTTTAATTTAATAATTTTTTTAAAAACAATTCGGAGTTGATCATAGGGTTACAAATGTCCTATTAACTTAATTGTTTTTTGCAAGGACGATATATTCAACAAACTCTACAATATAAACAGTTCGAATAATAAAAAAAGATCTAAGATAAACTCCCACAAACCCTTACAATTAGAGCTGTGCAAAATACCGCCAAATATGTTAAAACTGCACCGATTCACATTAATCTGCACTATTCTAACCACTAACCGCGGTTTAAACTTTAAAATTTATAATCCATCTTCCAAACCGTTCCGCTCCGCTGTAGTTAATACATATATATTTTTTAACCTCCAATGAAATATCAAAGTAATGAGCGTGAGAGAGATTTAAGATATAAAATTTATTACAAATTACTAGTTATATATATGAAACATATTATGTAAAATTATTTTGTGTTATATTTATATATATATATATAATATTATATAAATTAGTATTATATATTATGCAAATATATAATAATTAATTAAAATATTCTTTAATCTATCAATCCATCAAAAATCGCTCAAACTATAATTTATCAATATGCTAATTCACCAATCTACTATTCAATTTATTATTTTATTTTTAAAACGCCCCAATCACACCACCCCCTACTTACAACAGGACCCCAACCCGTTCCCACCCCACCCCACCCCACCCCAATGCAAAAAGAAGGTTGATGACTTCACGGGTAATGATAGTTGTTTCCCGTTAAAAAGTCACATTCTCTCTCTCTCTCTAGTAAAAGAAAAGAAAAGTCACAGACAACCATTCACCTTCTCTCTCTCTCTAGTAAAAGAAAAGAAAAGTCACAGACAACCATTCACCGCCACCCATAAAAAATTTGAGAAATTTGACTATAAATTCTTCTTTATCTTTCTTTTATTGTTAAAAAGATTAAGAAAAAAATTATACTTTTAAAATTTTTTCACAATTATAAAGTATTGTATAAAGGACAAAATTTATTATTTAAATATTTCGGAGTCACCGGAACTGAAAATGAAGACGATTTTGACAAATTGGTGCTCTGGTCCACAGAGCCAGAAGCAATCACCGTCTTCAGAAGCTCGGGGTTCATCTTTGAAACGTAACTTTAAATATTTACATATATATATGAAGATCAGATATAACGAAATGATTTTTACATAATAAGAGAGATAATAAATTTTAAAAACGAAATCAAATTGATGAGGACGAACCTCGAAAGCTTCGACGGCAATCGAAGAGCTTATTGGGAAGAGGTTTGGAGGAGGAGTCTCTCCCATCTGAAGAAATCAAGTTCAACAGCCGATCTCGATGTTATTTTGATGTTCAACTCGTTTTATTTATTTATTATTAATTATATGCTTTGGGTGCTTTTTCTTTTCTAATTATATGCTTTGAGTTGAACGGCGTTGAGCAAAACAATGGAGAATAGAATATAAATGCCAAGACAGAGCAGGGGGTGTATTGTATTATAATAGGCATGATATAAAATTTGACTTGGTTCATTCATTTTTAGTATATATTTTATTTTTTGTAACAGTAAAATTTTAATTTGCTTAATAATATAAAATTTTACTTTGAATCATAGTAAACTTTACTCTGATTCAGAGTAAAATTTTATTCTGATTATTATGATTCAAAGTAAAAGTTTACTCGAGTTAAAAACATGTTGATTTGATTAACAATATAAAATTTGACTTTAAATCATAGTAAACTTTACTCCGATGCAGAGTAAAATTTTATTCTGAATCAGAGTAAAGTTTATTATGATTCAAAGTAAAATTTTACTCTGGTTAAAAATATGTTGATTTGCTTAACGATATAAAATTTTATTTTGAATTATAGTAAACTTTACTCTGAAATACACTGTGAGGATGTCTTAATAGGAGAGTTGATAGACATGCGGATAATATAGTAAAAGAAACAAATTTTAAAGTATTAGAGGGTTTTGAAAGTATCTCTATAATTCTTGTCATTTTGAAAGACAAATTAGACAGTGAGAGGTCTATTACCAAATCCCCTTAAAAAAATAATAATAATAAGGATAAATTACAAATACATATTCGTGATTTGTTTAAAATATAGATTAGTTTATGTGGTTTGAAAAATTATAAATATCCATTTATTATAATTTTTTATTTATCAGAATTAATTGAAAAAATTAAATTTACAATTGCTCTCCTATACAATAATAAAATTACCTAAATTATTGATTGAAACATATTTTTAATATCATTAAAAACGTTTAATTGACTTAATGATTTATTAATAAAAAGGACAATTTGTTCTGAAATTAGAAACATTAAGGGGTAGAATGTAATTTTCAAAACTACAAGGAGCGATTCGTATCTTAATAAAATTTCAAAGAGTATATTTGTAATTTATCTTAATAATAATTATTCAAAAATTCAAGAGTATAAACACATAATACTCTGTAATATTACAATTAATAAAGAAGATGAGTAAAGGAGTATTGTATTGAGTGATAATAAATAATGATCACCCAAAACATTTTATAATTTCCCTAAACAAACTCACATGCACCCCATCTCTGTATAATTATTTTTGATCATTTGAATTTATTTGTAATTCCTCCTATAAATAACCATGTTAACCCCTACTCAAAATTTCGTTTACACATAAATAAGGTTAAAATTTTCAAAAGTTTTGTTAAAATTTTAAAAAGTATTTAGTAGGGCAAATTACACAAATAGTCCCTATAGTTTGGGGCTTGTGTCACTTTGGTCCCTGACTTTTCAATTGTGACACATTTGACCCTGAATTTTGAATCTTGTTCCAAATAAAGACAATTGAATATATAATTAGATTTTTCAAGGGTAAAATTGTCAATTTGATAAAATATAAACTCATTTGACAAAATAAATGTCAAACAAATATTTTTGAATTTTTAAAAATTATTTCTACCTACTAAAATAAAATTATGTAAAATTGATAAATCTTTTAGACATTTTTTTTTTTTTTACCAAATTAATTTTATTAGATGTGTTGAATGATGATTATGTAAAATTAATTTTAAAAAAATTAATCATGTAATTTTTATTAATTTTACATAATTTCATCATTAGTGGATAAAAATAATTTTAAAAAAATTAAAAATATTTTTTTTGACATTTTTTTTTGTCAAATTAGTTTTATTTTATCAAATTGACGATTTTACCCTTGAAAAATCTAATTATATTTTCAATTGTCTTTATTTGGAACAAGATTCAAAATTCAGGGTCAAATGTGTCACAATTGAAAAGTCAGGGACCAAAGTGACATAAGTTCCAAACTATAGAGACTATTAGTGTAATTAACCCTATTTAGTATTCTAAATTAGATTTTATTGATTAAAAAAATTATAGGACATAATAAAATAGAGCAATATTTTCTCATTTTTAGATACAAAATAAAGGGCTCATATCAATAAATATACATAAAACCCACTCATTTGTATCTAAAAATAAAAAGAGAAAAAAAAAAGTAAGTATAAGTGCATGCAACCTTACTATGTACTATTTTTTCCAAAAAAATAAAATAAAATTTAATAATGCTATTCGTGTCTAAAAATTAGATTCATTTTCTAAACTCAATAATGTGATTTTTTTTTTATATTAAAATATCTAGTTAATTCTCTTTGTTATTATTTTTTAATCATTAACTAATCTTATTTACACATTACCGGGTGTAGAGTGTAGAAAGTAAGTTTAAAAAATGAACTTTTATATCATTTTTCAAAAAAAAAAAAGAAGAGTAAATATAGATAAATAAGACAATAACAAAATAATTACATTACCGATATGAATTTTTTTTTGATGTAATTTTAACACATAAGAAATACTTGTACCAAGAGGACATTGAACTTGTACAATACAAAAAATTAGATCAAAAATATAATTATTTAAATTATGATTTTGATGAAACATGTTAACTAAATATATTTTTAAAATACAATTCAAAATTATTTTCAAAACTCCTCTCTTTTTTAATATTATTATTATTATTAGTCAAATAATGAATTACTTTTTTTCTCTCATCTCTCTTTCACATTCTATACATCAATTAATTAAAAAATAATAAAATAATAAATCATTTCAAAATTTATATCCAAATAAAATTTTATTTTCAAATCATGATTTAAAAACTCAAAATTCAAAATTATAATTTTATACTAAAATTATAATTCTAAAACTAAACCAAGATAAGTTACATATATACTAATCAAATTATAATTCTAAATCAAAACCATGTGATAAGTTTCGGGTGATTATTCAGTACTCTCGGAATATGGACACGTAATTTTTCATAAGATTTTAATTAGTAAAGAGACAAGGATCACGATTTATGTTGAAGATAAAACACAACATGAAATTAACTAATTAGTGATTAGTTTAAAGTATCAACACTTGGTGTTAACCCAATAGGAATGATTAGGTTCCTTATATAAATGAATGATTAGGTTCCTTATATCCCGATAAGTTCCTTATATAAATGAATGATTAGGTTTACACAGTCCCATCTTCTATACAGACTCACTGAAGCCCCAAACAAACAATGGAGAGAGACATTCACGCAGCCCTTGTACCGTTCGTCGCATTCGGCCACTTAATGCCATTTTACGAGCTGTCCATCGCCTTAGCCAAAGCCGGTATTCACGTCTCCTTCATCTCTACCCGAAACAACATTCAGAGACTCCCTCAACTCCCTCTCCATTTGTCATCCCTCATCACCTTCGTCCCCCTTTCGTGGTCGACGATGGGCTCGAACCTTCTCCAGAAGGTATGGAGGCCACCGTCGACATACCCGCCGACAAAGTCGAGCACTTAATGGCCGCCTTCGATCTCCTCAAACACCCCTTTAAGCAATTCGTTATTGAACAATCACCCGATTGGATCATCTCCGACTTCCTTGCTTACTGGACTGTTGATGTAGCCAAGGCGTGCCATATCCCTCTCGTCATCTTCTCTGCTTTCTCTGCCGCCACCAATGTGTTCTTCGGCCCACCGGAATATTTATCCGGTAATGGCCAGAGAAGGCTGAGGTCGTCGCCGGAGGACTTGACGTCGCCGCCGTGGTGGGTCAGTTTCCGATCCTCGGTACATTATCGTCGTTATGAAGCAATCGGAGCCATTGCTGGGTTCTACACAGCAAATGCCTCGGGAATTTCGGGTGCCGAGCGAGTCGGTAGAACACTTGATGGGTGTCGAGCTGTGGCGATTCGTAGTTGCAGAGAGTTTGAAGGTGAGTATTTTGATTTGTTCGGGAAGATCATGGGTAATAAGAGGGTGATTCCAACTGGCGTTCTTCTGCCCCAAAAACCCAACAAAACACCCATTGTCGCCGCGCATAACGGGGAGTGGAGTAAGATCTTCGAATGGCTCGACGAACAGAAACCCAAATCGGTGGTGTTTGTTGGGTTCGGAAGCGAGTGTAAACTCTCCAGAGACCAAGTTTACGAGATAGCCTCCGGGTTAGAGTCATCGGAACTGCCATTTTTGTGGGCTCTGAGAAAACCCAGTTGGGCTTCCGACGATCTCGACACTATGCCGCCGGATTTCGGTCGCCGGACCTCCGGGAGAGGCAAAGTCTGCATCGGATGGGCACCGCAGATCGAGATTCTGGCTCACCCATCAATCGGAGGATCATTGTTTCACGCCGGTTGGGGTTCAGTGATCGAAACATTACAATTCGGGCATTGTATGGTTGTTTTGCCACTGATCATCGATCAGCCATTGAACGCGAGGTTGTTGGTGGAGAAAGGTTTGGCATGAAGTGAGAGAAGAAGTGAAGATGGGTCGTTTTGCGGGAATGACATAGCTCTCTGTCTGAGAAAAGCTATGGCTTCCAAGAAAGGAGACGAAATGAGGACTCGGGTAGAGAAAGCTGCTGCGATTTTCAGGGATCAAAAGCTGCATCATCAGTACGTTGATGACTTTGTTGAGTATCTGAAAAATGGGAGGTGAGATTTGGGTTTTTAAAGGTCAATAAATGAAGGAACTGTTTGTTTGTCTTAATTGAATGAATGTTGTGGAGATAATGAGAAAAACAATGAGAAATGGGAAGCGAGATTTGGGCGTTTAAAGGTAAATAAATGAAGGAACCGCTGTTAGTTTGTGTGGGATGAATGTTGTGGGTAATGAGAAAAATAATTCTAACACAGTTTTTTCTTCTATTTTTAGATGAAAAATCTTTGTCTCCAATTTTTTCAATGATATATTATTATTGTGATTCTCCATACAACTTAAAATTATTCATCAGATGATAATATTGTCAACCAATATAGCAAAAGTTAACTTCTTATGTGATTATTTTTAAGTAGAAGTGCAACTCAATCGGCCTCAATTCAAGCCATCCGAGTTGAGCATTAGACAACATATTTTTGAATTTGGAAATTTGAAGACCGGACTTTTCAAAGATAATCAAAATCGAATGATATATATAAATATAAAAAAATATTAAATATATATAAATTATTAACTCTTAGATATTATAATTTGAATTTTTTTTTATCATATTCATTATATATATCATATATACAAATAACAAAGCACAAAACCTATTCTTTCCTTTTTGTCACTCAAAAATGGCAAAAACCCACCACAACGGCACACCATTTCCTCGGATCTCATTTCTCTCTTTTGCATAAAAAAATGTTGATAAGGTTTAATTGTAATAAATGAATTAGCCTAGCTAGAAAAGAAATCAAACTTATTGGTAGTATGGATGACAATTTGAATCTGACCTAACGGGGACCTGACCCCCCAACCCGATTAGAATGGTTTTTTTTTTAAAAATACCTCCGACGGGTTAGGGATGGTATTTGAAAATAAATCCCCGATAATTTTCTGAGCGGGGACGGTGATACGTTTTCTAGCCCCGGCCCCAACCCCGACTCTGTTTCCTCCGAACTGAAATTACATATATACCTCTATATCTATTCATATATATATATATATATACACACCTCTCTATTCACCGAATCAGCGAGCAAAGAACAGAGGGAGAGAGTACCGAATCAACGAGAGAGAAAGAGAGCAAAAAGAGAGAGAGAGAGGGAGAGGGAGAGAGAGAGTGCAAAGAGTAGAGAGAGAAAAACGAACCACCGAATCACTCTCTCTCTTCTCTCCGCAACGACCATTGCCTCCTCCTCTGCGCCACCGCTACTACCGCGATGCCAGAGTTGCTGAACCTTTATACTCCAATGTCAATTCCCTGCACTATGGCAGATCTAAGCAGGTCTCTCTCTTTACTCAGATCTCTCTCTCTCTCTCTCTCTCTCTCTTTACTCAGATCTCTCTTTACTCAGATACACAAATAATGTTGCAGATGTTGTTGTTGTTGATGTTGTTGATGATTTGTTGTTGTTGATGATGTTGATGATTTTGTTGTTTTTGTATGGAGATTTTTCAGGGTTGGAGAAACCCAATCTCTATTAGGGGCTGAAGGGTGATGGGTTCCCCGTTGGGGATCGGGGGGCGAGGACAAGGAATTTTCTTACCTTTGGAGATCGGGGATGGGAAGTGTAATCTGCGGCCCCACCCTGGCCCGTTGCCATTCCTAATTGGTAGGTCGTCTAATTCAGGCCTAGCCCAAGTTTAACTCTTTGTATTCTAGTTGGGCCTAGGCAAACAAGTTCAGATTGAAAATTGGGCTTGGATAGGCGTAAACGGTTAGTCTAGCAAAATAAAACACAAAACA
The DNA here is from genome assembly GCA_030407325.1 of Camellia japonica. Taxonomy (NCBI): domain Eukaryota; kingdom Viridiplantae; phylum Streptophyta; class Magnoliopsida; order Ericales; family Theaceae; genus Camellia; species Camellia japonica. The sequence continues at coordinate 97,963,025 of JAPPVO010000019.1, read as the reverse complement.
TTAAGCACAAATAAATATTGCGACAAAATTGATAGAAAATAAACTAGCTAGCATGCGATTTCAGATTATATAGAGCATATAAAATAAAACATATTGTGGGTGCTGATTTCTGACAACACTGCCAAACAAGTACTTAGCTGGAGAGCACCGGCAGAATAGATCTCGCCCGAACAACCTGTCACAGAAAGATAAGACTCCTGCGGTGGTTCGTCCACTCGAGGGCACTCTGACGATCAAGTTAGTACTAGTTATCTCTCAAAGATAGCAATTAGTGCTTAACTCACTGGCCAGAATACAAAAGACATACCTTAGACCCACGAGGGTGCCTTACTTTTATAGCCAGCACTAACCTAATCCCTGTAGAAGCCTAGTTTCACTTGGACTCAAGCTCAATGCCTATCCTGGACCTTCATCCAAATAAGGATAAACTCCCCAAAAGTTTTATCTTTATCCAAACTAAGATCCTCCCTATGACTCTTGTCCCTTGTCCGTTCACCCCGGATTCCGGTATCTCCATAGATAACCTCAGCCTAGCCGAGATAACCTCGACGCCATGACCAAGACACGTGGCACCTCGGCTGACACTTCGGTGTCACCTTGGCCACGTGTTGCCATTCACAAAATATGTCCCCACAACTGCCCCCTAGGTTCTATTACCTCGGCATCCTGAGGTGATGGAACCTACATCGTTTGTCCACATATCACGTCAGCTAAGACTTACTATGTCCTTCATTGCCGAGGGCATCACACATCAGCTCCATATAACCAAGACTACAGTCTGCTTTACCAATGCCTAAGAACCAAGAACCAAGTTTTTCAAGTTCTTTAGCCGAGATCGTCTCTCTAGCCGAGGTTTTCGTTCCAACTAATCAAGAACTTCAAGAGTTCTATCTGCGCATGAGCTGTCACGCACGATTTTCTCAACCGTTTCAGCCATGCGTCTTTCTCTTATTGATTTGTACCTGACACGCGCCATTAGGTCGCGTCGTTTCTGCGCACGCTGCCTAATAGGCACGTCGTCCAAGGCATATCATTATGGTTTGCCGCCTTTTCGTGTTTGTAACAAAACATCTCTCTCTCTCTCTCTCCGTCTCTTTACTTTTGAGAATTCAATTTTCAATCAAATTTTCTCTCTCTAACGCTTATTTCCCAAATCCTCCATTTTCGTGCTTTGAAGCTTCTGCAATTTGCTCCAATCATCTCCTCCGGCGAGCATTTCGTCTTCTGGCTCTAACTACTCACACCGTCTGACTCCGACGACCTTCATTCCGGCATCCTTTCCGTCGACGTTGCTTGGTAAGTCCTCAACTTCTTATTTACATTCCCAGTTCTGCACTGTTTGTTTAATGCATCTGAATTTGCCCCATGCTCTTTGTACTGCATTCGTTAGTCTTGTGATCTTGCATTCGTAGTTGTACTCTGTTTGTATCTCCATACTTTGGTTATCACCCATTGTTTTTGAATCTATCTTATTTTTTGAATTTCATCATTTTGGGTGTCAAGCATGCTTGTTTACGACTTTGTGTTATTCAATCTGTTTATGTGTCTATATATACACATTAATATTGCTCACATACTTGTACTTTAGCAATTTGTCATTGTTCTTGGCTTTTACACGTCTGCACACATTTACTCTATGTTCTTGAATTTCTGTTGCTTTCTTGAGTCTAAATCATGTTCTTTTTCCTGTTTTCTTGTTGTATTTTCTAGATTCTTGCCTTCAATTCTTGTTTCTGTAGACCTAGGCTTGGGATTTGCTTTAGAACTTACTATCTCTAAGAAAATTGGAACAAATTTCCTTATATCTTGAAAAAACCCTTACCCCAGTTCCTGTTTAGGGTTTTAACTGAGGTCTTTTAAACCCACCCAAACCACTCTCTTCTGAAATCTTGCACATTTCCCCTTTAGTCAACGTCATGGGTATGTTTAGGTGGAGGGTGGATACCCCAGAAAAGCTTGAGAACTTTAGGAGAGAGTTCTACATCCCTGCCGATGTCCATCTTAGGTTGGCTGGGGAGGAAGACTCCATTATGCCCAATGACAACTTCATGCCCTTCCCAGTAGTTGCTTTTATAGAGTGTGGACTTAGGTTCCCTCTAAACATCATTTTCTAACAAGTCCTTCATTACTACAAGCTCAACCCGATGTAATTGGCCATTAACTCCTATAGAGTCATTAATGGTATCATTGCTTTAGCTAGTCGAGAAAACGCTATGATAACATTAGTCGACATCCAATACTGTTATACCATGTGTGGCCGGAAATCAGAAAAAGGCTACATCTATTACCTCAAGCCGAGATCCACTAAGTACAAACTCATTGCCAACCTCCCAGACTCCAACAAAGGTGCTGGAGATGATTATTTCATCATCTCGGGCAACTGAGAGTTCTCACCTGATGATGACCTCCATTTCTACCCTTTGAGCCGAACAGTGTTTAAAGAGGGTAATGGTAAGAACCAAGTGCCATTTTACATGATTTTAAGTCTTTATTACTTTATTCCCTTTATATGTTCTAATGTCTGATTTTTGTACTTGCAGTTCTTCCTCAACCTCCAAAAGACTTCTGCAAAATCTTCTACCCCAGCAAGGACTTTAAGAAGCTGTTGGGTTTGCCAGTTGACTAGCGCAAAGCCCCTCTGCTGCTCAACTACATTCCAACCTACAAATCTACCTTGCCTGACGTCTCCAAGAAGAGCAAGTCCTCTCCTTCTGCTACGACTCGCAAGCTGAATCATCATCAAGGCCATACTAGGGATCAACCTCTGGTCCTGTAGAGCAACCATCCACCTCTGCTTCGCAATTAATTCCTTCACATAATCGCCGACGTCGTCGATGAGTTCCTGTCAACACTCGTGCTGGTAGAACTCATAGCCGAAAACGCCAAAGTACTGAGGTGTCGGCTTACAATCTAGCCAACCCACCCACTGCACTACCAGCAATTCACTTCGGCACCAAAGTCACTGTCGCCGCCACCGCCGATGAGATGGAGTGCAAACCAGCAGTTGTTGAAGACCTGCTTGCTAACATCCCCGGGGTGGTGACAGTTTAATCATCATCCTCTCCTTCTAACCAACCCCAAAGCCAAAACGAATAAAGAAGGCCAAGGAAAAGGCCACAATGACTCAAATCGATTATGAGGACATTGTGCCTATCTCAAAGCTAGCTGAGGCCGAGAAGAGCACCCCTTCTGCCAAAAAATGTCCAGCCAAGGACCCAGCATCCGAGGCCCCATCGGCCAAAAAGTCGAGGTCCGACCACCAAGAAGGCAGCAGCTACTCCCGAAGCATGATCTGGGCGCCCGAGATCATGCTCGACGACAGACCTCTTACCGCCGATGACAGTGCTGTGAACCTTGAAGTTGGTGTGGCCCTGTCCACAGCAGTTCTTCTGCTTGAAGACATGAACCGTATGGCCGAGTTTCATGAGTACGAGAATTTTGCTCTTATGATGTAACACTCGGTTTTGGTAATCCTTTAATTCTCATCTCTTCATAATTCTTTCTACACTTAGAAAAAAATCTTACTAATCTGTTTTGCTTCTTGCAGGCTATTCAGCATACCCATTCATACGTTGTAAAAACTGAGATGATAAGGAAGGAATTGGCGAATAAGACCAAAGAAGCAGCCAAGTTCCTCTCTTCACTCAACAAGGCCGGGCCAACAATCGCGCTTTAATGGACCAGGCCAAGGATGCTAAAGCTGCTCAAAGTCTGGCCAAGGAAAAGGCAAAAACGGCCAATGACGAAACCGAGGCAGCAAGAGCCAACTGCGAATCTGCCAAGGCCAAGGTAGCTGACATGGAGGCCAAGCTTCAGGAGGCCCTTGCCACTAAGGAGGCCGAGGTAAAGGCGGCCGACAAAAAAGCCTTCGAAGAAGGGCAGGCCGCCGTTCGTGTTCAATACAAGCAACAAGTCAACTTGGCTTGTAACCGAGGTTACTACCTCGGTTGAACGGCGGCCCTCAACAAGTTGGTTTTCTATGGACTCCGATCTCCGAGATATCAATCAGCTTCAAGTGTCTTTCCCACCAGAGCCCAAGGACTCCGGCGATGAAGTCGAAGATGATGCCGACGAAGGCGAGGGGGAGGCTGCCACTAATCCCAAGTCTCCTACCCTCAATGAGCAAATAGACTTAACTTAGGATGAGGAGAATGATTTGGTTTCCAATGGCGTCTCTCCCAATCCAACTACTTCTGAGGCCAAGATCCAGTGCGCCGAAAAGAGTCTAGATCAGACTTTGCTGGAGATAGACACCGAGATAGCGGTTGACAAGAGTGCAACACCACCAGCCGATCAAGCTAATCCAAGCACTTAGGATATTTCTTTTTTCCTTGTAATTTTTCCATTCCTTTGTTTGTATTTTGTTTTTCCTGAACAATGTTTTAGTTTCATATTTGGTCGATATGCCGCTCTTGTATTCTGAACAAGTAATCTTTTGTGAATGCAAGTTTCCTCTTTTCCTCTAAGTGTTTGAATGTCTTCAATTCTCTTATGTGTGTTTATCACTTTCATACTTAGAATAATTTGGCATGTCTTCAATTTATACCTTTAACTGTATAATCTCCTCGGATTAAAATACCTCGGACATAACTTCTAATTGTTTATCTTGGCCTTGGCTTAACACTTGAAAACATTGTAAAAATATTTTCACAAGTGTTGTTTTAAACTTGCCAGTTCACTCTCACTTGTCAAGACTTCTGTCTTCTATATTTCCTAAGTTTGGTAACCCGGTCATCTCGGCAAGTACATATGTACTTCTTGCAATATTACCTCGGCCTAACTTTAAACTTGTAAATTTTTCTGAAAATTTCAACAAGTGTTAAGCCAACTCTAGCTTGTAAATTTCTCCCAAGCACTTTAAACTTTTACTTACCATTCTCCAGTTCCTTGCCCCCTAATGTGAACTTAAGTTTCACTTATATCCACATTAAGTACGTATAGTTTTTGCCGAAGTCAAATTCAAACAAAGACTAGCCGAGGTTCTCAACCTTGGTTTCTTTATTAATCTAACTGAAATGCCTGTAGTTTCATTCTAAGCTTAATTCTTCTGACATGGTAAGGTTATGCTAAACCAACTTAGTTTAACTCCATTATATGCAAGTATAATTCAACTCTGCCATATAATAAGTCTAAGTTATTCGTCATGTTTCAATCAGAAACATCGCTAACTTAGTTCAACTCTACCATATAATAAGTCTAAGTTATTTGTCATGTTTCAATCAGAAACATTGCCAAAGGACTGGTCAGTCCAATCACACAAATTTTAAATTCTTAAAAAATCAGGCTAAAAAAGAACTTTATTTTACCTCGGCTAAGAAAGTTATGACATAAATTTCGAAAAAACAAAAAGTCTAATAATAGAAAAATTTTAAGTTGCAAGTGTTCCAGGGTCTTGCAACTCTTTGCCGTCGCTATCTCCAAGTCGATATGCCTATTGCCGGCGACCGAGATAATCCTATAAGGTCCCTCCCAATTTGGGCCTAGTTTGCCCTCTCTGGGATCCTTCTTGTTGCCGACCACTTTCCTCAAGATAAGGTCCCCAACTTTGAATTTGCTTGGGTTAACCTTCTTATTGTAAGCCTTAGCAAGTTGTTGCTGGTATGCCCCCAGCCTAATTGCTGCTCTCTCCCTTCTTTCTTCTAACAGGTCTAGATCTCGGGCCAGGAATGCCTCATTAGTCCCATTCTATACTCCCTGGATTCTGATCCCTGGGATGCCAACTTCTAGTAGGATGATTGCTTCAGTGCCATAAGCCATGGCAAATGGGGATTCCCCAATTGATCTTCTCGGCGTAGTCCGATATGCCCAGAGTACATTGGGCAACTCATCCACCCACTTTCCCTTTGCTTCTTCCAGCTTCTTCTTGATCCCATCCAGGATTGTTTTATTGGATGCTTCTGTTTGACTATTGCTTTGAGGGAAACTTGGAGTGGAGTAATAGTTCTTGATTTTGTACTTTGCACAGAAGCTTTTGATTAGCTTACTGTCAAATTGTGTACCATTATCTGCTATTATTGCCTTTGGGATCCCAAACCTGGTAATGATGTTCTTCCATATGAAGTTCTTCACATCAATATCTCAAATCTTTACAAGGGGTTTAGCTTCTACCCACTTTGTGAAGTAATCAGTTGCTACCAGCAGGAACTTCATTTGTCCAGTTGCTTGGGATAGTTGTCCAACGAGATCTATACCCCACTGGGCAAATGGCCAAGGGTTGGACACTGAGTTCAAATCTGCTGCTGGTTAATGTATCAAAGGTACGAACCTTTGACACTTCTCGCACTTTCTGACATAGGCTTCAGCATCCTTCTGCATGTAAGGCCACCAGTACCCCTAAGTAATGGCCCTATGAGCAAGTGACATGCCCCAGCGTGGCTTCCACATACTTCTTCGTGTATTTCATACAAGAAGTCTTCAACTTGTAAAGGATGCACACATCTCAAAAGGGGACCAGTAAAAGACCTTCTGTAAAGATGTCTTTCTACTGTCAGACTAAACCTCGCCAACTTCAGTCTGGTCTTGTGTGCTTCTTTGCGATCATCTGGCAGCTTCCCATCTCTAAGGAATACTATTATTGTATCCATCCAACTTGGTCCCATCTCTACACACATTACGTTACACTCTATGATCTGTGGTTCCACACTTGGGCCTGACAAATAGTCAACCATTATTGTCCTTGCCTTCCTTGATTTCATTGCACTAGCCAGGTTAGTCAAGGCATCGGCATGGCTGTTGTCATCTCGGCTAACTTGCTGTAGTCGGCAGTCTTGAAACAAGGCTAGTAGTCTAACAACCTCCTTAACATAGGCTATCATTCTTTCATCTTGGATGCATACTCGCTTGTTGCTTAGTTCACAATAAGCTGGGAGTCGCAGAAGACCACTACCTGGTCGGCTTCCATTGCTGTTGCCAACTTCAATCCTGCAATCAATGCTTCATATTCTGCTTCATTGTTGAGGCTTTAAACCCTAGTCGAATAGATTGTTCTAGCATCCTCCCATCCGGCGATACTAGCACTACTCCTGCCCCCACTGTTTGTCAATTTGAACTCCTATCAACAAATAGGCGGAAGGAGTCACCGATGTAAATCTCGCAGGGCTTGAGTTTCTCTTCTTTCTTTTGCTCTGTTATGGGGTTTTTCATCCCCAGCTGGGTTTCGTCTTGTTCACCTGGACATCCTAAACCGCGGCTTACCGGAGCTCGACGTGGGATAGCACTAAGTGTGAACTCAGCCACGAAGTAGGCTAGAACCTGGCCTTCGATTACTGTTCTGGGTTTGAACTGTAAATCATATTAGCCCAATACCACTGTCCATCTGGCCACCCTACCTGTCAGGTCTCCTTGTTGTAGCAGAGACTTCAAAAGGTGCTTAGTCAACACCACAATCTTGTGGGCTTGGAAGTAATTATTCAATTTCTTAGAAGCCATTATTAAAGCCAGTGTCAATTTCTCCAGGGGCAAGTACCTAGTCTCTGCACCTGCTAGGGTTTTACTCACATAGTAAACTGCTATTTGTTCTCCCTTCTCTTCTCTAATTACCATTGCACTCACTGCATGCTTCGAAACTGCCAAATATAAGAAGAGTTCCTCTCCAAGTACAGGATTTGAGAGAACTGGAGCTGTGGTAAAGTATTTTTTCAAGTCGACCAAAGCGACTTCGCACTCTTCTGTCCACAAGAAATCTGTGGCCTTCTTCACTAAACTAAAAAAAGGTTTACATTTGTCAGAACTTCTGCTTATAAACCTATTTAGGGTTGTGGCCCTTCCAGTCAACATCTGTACTTGAGTTGCCAATGTTAGGCTCTTCAAGTCTAAGATGGCTTTGATTTGATTTGGGCTTGCCTCAATGCCCCTTCTGGTAACCAAGTATCCCAAGAACTTATCAGACCCAACTCCAAATGCACATTTTGAAGCATTGAGTCGGAGCCGATATGTTTTTAGGATGTCAAAGATTGCCTTCAAGTCGGCCAGATGATCCTCAGGTTCCTTGGTCTTCACGACCATGTCGTCGATATATACCTCCACTATTTTGCTGATATGATGTCTGAACATCTTGGTCACCAACCTCTGGTACGTTGCTCCTGCATTTTTCAACTAGAAAGGCATCACTTTGTAGCAATACATCCCTTTTGGGGTGATAAATGTAGTCTTTTCTTCATTAGGAGGGTATATTACTATCTGATGGTATCTCTTGTATGCGTCCAAGAAGCTCATCCTTCTATGCCCTGAAGTGGCATCCACCAGTTGATTGATTTTGGGGTGTGGGAAATTGTCTTTGGGACAAGCCTTATTTAGGCTAGTGAAATCCACGCAGACCTTCCACTTCTCATTCTTCTTCTTCTTCTTCACAACAACTGTGTTTGACAACCAAGTTGGGTAGTTTACCTCTTGAATGGCTTTGGCTTCCAGTAGTTTTCCCGCCTCCTCTTCTACTGCTTCAACATGCATCAATGTTGGCCTCCTTGCTCGTTGGATGGAAGTTTAGCCGACCTATCCACATTCAGTCTATAGCAAGTGACCTCGGGGTCAATGTCAGGCATCTCATATGGCCTCCAGGCAAACACCTCAATATTTACTTGTAAGAAGGCTTCTAACTCCCTTTCTTCCTCCTTGGCCAATCTTTAGCCGAGAATGAAGAAACGCTTTTCATCCCCTTGTTGGACTAGAATCTTCTTCAGGGCTTCCTCACTTTTCTCGGATGGTTCTTTGCCGACGTCATCCAGGACCTCCATGTCCTCGTCCTCAATCTCGGCTGTGTCTGCTTCTCGTATGTTGTAGGTGGATTTCATTTTTGCCATGGAGCAATTCTTCGCCTGCACCTGATTTCCTCTAATCTTCTCAATTCCCTATTCTGTTGGGAACCGCAATAGTTGGTGCAATGTAGAGGGAACAACCCTCATTACGTGCAACCACGGCCTCCCAAGATAACGTTGTAAGGTGAGGGGGTGTCAATGACGGTAAACTCTGTGCTCATCTTCCTGGTGTCTGCCTGTACCTCCAAATTTATTGCCCCTAAGGGCCATGTCGGCATTCCATTGAACCCGACCATTGAACTATTGGATTGTTCCAGATCATCTTAGTGAAGGCTAAGCTCCTTGTAACATCTGACATACATGATGTCACAAGAGCTGCTTTGGTCAACTAGAATGCGCCTTACCTGGCATTCTCCAATCTTCAAGGATATCACCAGAGCATCGTTGTGTGGATGCTACACCATGTCTAGGTCGGCTTTAGTAAAGGACACCATTGGTCCCTGGCATTGGTCTGCCCTAGGCCTTTTTTGCTGGACCTGATACACATGCTGTAAGTGTTTCACCCTTTGAGTCTCCCTACGTACCTCGTTCTCATTGACCTTTGAATGAATTACATTGATCACTCAAGGTCCGTCTACTACCGATTGTGGTGCTGGTGAAAGTGGTGCTGCCGATGCCTGGGGCAGCCTTGCTTATTCTTCTCTTGTTCTGGCCTCATCTACTAGGTCCCTTAAGTGACCTTGTCTTACAAGGTCTTCCAAATGTGTCTTTAGGGCTCTGCACCCCTAAGTCAGGTGTCCATCCTCATTGTGCTAGGCACAATGCTTCCCCAGGCTTCTTCCATAAATTCGCCAGGGATCTTCTCTGGTGCTCTATAGTAAGGCTGGTTTCTGATTTTTCCAGGACTTTGTGAACCGGATCCGGAACACTGTGGTGACTGCTTGTGCAGCCCTTAGTCCTGTTTCTTGTCTATTAAAATTTGTATTGTCTCAGCCTCACTTCGGCGAGCCATTCTCTTCTCTTGTTTTGACGCCTTTGTCCCTGGCGTGTCTTCCTCCGTTCTCGCGTATTTTTCAATCCTGGCCATAAGTTCCTCCATACCTTTCGGTAATGTCTTTGCTAATGACTTTCAAAGCAGATAGTCGTTGTTCAGGCCATTCTTAAAAGACACGACCGCCACCTCTTGGTTGCACCCTGGTATTCGGTTAAACACCTCATAATACCTCTTGGCATAAGCCCTGAGGCTTTCATCCTCGCCAATTCTCAAAGCCATCAGGGAGTCTACCCTCAACGACTGTAGTTTGTTTGTAACAAACCTGGACATAAACATCTCGGCCAGGCCTTCCCAGTTTTTCACAGTTCCTTTCGGCAACTTGTGAAACCAATCTGATGCGATTTCCCCAAAGGATGAGGGGAACATCTTGCAAAGAAACGGCTCGTTCCTAGTGTACAGTGCCATTGAGTTCAGGTATAAGCCGACTTGAAAATTGGGATCAGACTTACCGTCATATATTTGGAATCTCGGCATATGGAACCTTTTCGAGGCCTCAAACTTGTCCAATTCCATCGAGAACGGTGTTCTCGGCTTAATTGGAGATGTTACCTCGGCATCCTATCGCTTCCTCTGGAGGTAATCCCTCAAATCCTTTTTAGTCCGTCCGGGAGCTCAGCTGTTAACGGATTTCAGCCTTTTTGGTGCGCTGCTCCCGGTGTCATTGTGAGTCCTCTTGGACCTCCATCCATTCGTCATGTCAAAGCAAAGCTCCTTCCCTTGAACATGCCGATGTTCTTTGGCGTAGGTTTCTTTGGCACGATGTGTCTTTTGAGACTCTCATCTGATCGATTCTCCTCGCCTGACCTCCCGTGAAGGTCGATGAGAATGCTCCATCGCCCTGTCATGCTGGGGGACTGCGGGGATTGCTTTCTGTCCCCCCTTTCTAGGCATCATTCTTGGCCGCTGGAATCAGCTTGTCCTCTAATGAGAACAGTGGTTGCATGACGTTGTTTTGCATCATGAAATTGGCAACCGATTGCAGGTCTGCCAATTTGTTTGTCATCCCCTTCATCTTGATGTCCCTTCTCAGGCATCTATATTTCCATACCTGGAGGTCGTTTTCGTTGTAATACCTGCACTAACATGCTTTCTTCGGTACGTCTCCCTCATGGCCGACGTCTTTTTCTCTAGGATTCTTATCCCGAGGTTCTTCATTGCAGTTGTCCTCCTCTACATTAGGTTCGGCGTTTTTACCACTCCCACTAGGGATGTCGCCCCCAATTCTTTCTTTCTGTCTGTCATTGGCTATCTATTCTTCTTATGTTTCCTATAGACGATGCCAAATTGTGAGTGCTGATTTTTGACCACACTGCCAAATAGGTACTTAGCTGGAGAGCACCGGCAGAATAGATCTCGCTCGAACAACCTGTCACAGAAAGATAAGACTCCGGCAGTGGTTCGTCTACCTGGGGGCACTCCGACGATCAAGTTAGTACTCAGTTATCTCTTAAATATAGCAATTAGTGCTTAACTCACTAGTCAGAATACAAAAAACATACCTTAGACCCACGAGGGTGCCTTACTTTTATAGCCAGCACTAACCTAATCTCTGTAGAAGCCTAGCTTCACTTGGACTCAAGCTCAATGCCTATCCTGGACCCTCAGCCAGATAAGGATAAACTTCCCAAAAGCTTTATCTTTATCCAGACTGAGATCCTCCCTATGACTCTTGTCTCTTATCCGTTCATCCCAGATTCCGGTATCTCCACAAATAACCTCGGCGTAGTCAAGATAACCTCGGCGCCATGACCAAGACACGTGGCACCTCGGCTGATATTTCGGTGTCACCTTGGCCACGTGTTGTCATTCACAAAATATGTCTCCACACATATTAGCAACAAAATATTGTGTAAACAGAAAAATTAGCATTTAGAAGTAGCTTGTAAGAATTTTGAAGTTGCATTGTCCCTATTCAAAAATTGTTTTTCCTCTCTTTGTGAATGTATTAATAAACTCAAACAATTCTAAGATGAAATTCAAAGAACTCACGTTAATTCTTTTCTAGTACTCACGAACTCTAGATTAATTTCACAAGTTGACTTCAATATTTAGTATAGGATCAATATTTATTCTAGTTATTACAATGTTAAGGAGGTCAATATGAAATGATGGAATAGAATTTTTAAAAACTTTTAGAGTTGAGGGTAAGAGGTATTGAGGGGGTGTGAAGAGATAAAATTTTTTGATAATTATTTTAAATGGGTGGAAAATTTTTAAACAGAGAAAATTGTAAAAGTGTTCTAAGGGTTCGTTTGTTTTCAGAGGTAGAATAGAGGGGATTGATAGTGAGGGGATTAATAGTAAGTTGATTGTTAGTGAGGGGATTGATAGTGAGAGGATTAGGAAAATTGTATTTGTTTTGATGATAGTCATTACTGTATGAATTGTTAAATTAAATAAATATAAAATAATAAAAACAAATTAAATTATGATTTTTACTTAACCCAAAAAAAAAAAAAAAAATTAAGCATTAATGTTGGAAAAAAATGCCCAAAAAAAAAAATACAGTTGACTGGTTGATCAGCCGAAAGTTCGGACAAATGACTGATAACACCCTAAACCGAACAGACTATTTTCTAACACCCCAAGGCCTTTCATAGTCTGAAGGGACTATCAATCTGGAGTCCCATAAACCAAACAAATATAATTTATGTCCAGTGTTCATCACTAGGAATCTAGAGTGGACTCCAACAACAACGGAAAACAAACGGTGCCTAAATGTCTTGGACACATGCTTAAAATTAGGAAATGTGTGAATGATAAAAGTGGTTTTTAAAAAAATAATTTTTCATATTTTTTATTTTTAGTAATTTTTTTTCATATTTAATCAAAATATTTAAATTTTTAGATGCACCTAAAATTAAATATTTGTGATTTTTTTAAAAAAATCACTAAAGACGAAAAAAAATAAAATAAAATAAAACATAGAACTAGTATATTTTTATATTTCTTGTCTTTAGTGAACATTTTTTAAGATTTTTTATAAATATTTTTGTTGTTTGGTTTTGAATTTTTTTTTTTCTGACAAACTAAAAATTAATTTAGTGATAAAATGAAGAAGGAAAAAAAAAAAGAGTCCAAATTGAAAGTGATATTAGGTGATAGTTAAAGGGATAAAATGATATGAGGTGATAGTTCAAGGGGGTAAAATATAAATTATCCAATTGATGAAAATGTATTTTAGTTATAAAGGTCTAAATTGAAAAAAAAAAATAGTAGAAAACGGGGTTAATTGTTATATTTTTTTAAAAAAAATTAAAATTTTTCATACATTTAATTTTATTTTTTTTAACTAATAGTGAATTTTTTTTTTTTTTTGAATTGATATGTTAACAAGACACAAATTGAAACCAATACAAAATAATAGACACGTTAAACTAGTGTTGACGAGTACTTATTTTGTGATCTCAGGCTTTGTTTGATTAATAGGATTAATAGTGAAAGGATTAATAATTTTATTAATTAATGTAAGATTAGTTATTGAAGGGGCTAAATGTGAAATGAGTCGGGTCCAAGCCTTGGGTCGGCCCAATCCACTAAAGTCCAAATCCAAGTGAGCTGGATGAGTGTATGGGCAAACCATTTGAGCCCAACTTCATGATCAGCAGTCCACCCAAGTCCTTAAGCACTTGGGCCCAACCCGCAGTGGAAAGGCTAGTCCAGCTGTGGTGCTGGGCTGGGCCGAGCTGCGAGACTGAATCTATGGGCCGAACAGAAAATAGGTCGAGCTCACACAAAGGCATCCGAATAGACCAGCCCATCTCCATGAATGATCTTGTAAAAGGCCGAGACAGGGCATAATGATGCCGAGCTGAGCGCATCGATACCGAGCTGAGGAAACCTCGCAAGGAAACGTGGAAGTTGTGAATATGTGCATGTGCAAGTTGCCACCTCAGCTGGTCCCCTACACCTAGAATCACGGAAGTTGTTGAACCAAAGGAATGTGGTTTGTTATCAGCATGACTACAATGAGTATATGCATTCAATGGCAACTACCAGGTGGTCCCCCACCATGAGCAATGCTAAAAAGACACCTGGCAGCACCCAGACTCCATGAACCCACCATGAGAAGCAAGCAAGGAACAACATATATATACAACATGAACTTCACATTGGAGGTAACTGAAGAATTCCAAGCAGAACCACAAACTCAATTCGATATACACTCTCTTTCTCCGATCACTAATTCCCACACCAGAGGGGTTATTCGGCCAACCCCGGCCGGGCAGTTCTAACGGTGCTTCTTGTGGCAGGAACCTCAGTCCCTGGATAGTCCAATCGAGTGCAGGGCCCCGATCCACTTTCATCTAGTGTGGAATCTGGTACACACAATTGGTGCGGTGAGCGTGGATCACTTCATCTCTGAGCTCTGCACTCAGTTCCGGCGATGGGGATTGAGGACATTCCGCCATCAACACATACTCCACAGACGGAGAAAACGAAGGACAAAGGTTTGGCACTTCCAACAGTCCCGGAGGAACAAACTGGAAACAATAATCGAACCCCTGAATCCGTCGAGCATCAATTACCCTTCGTTGGAGGTTCTTCTCATCACTTTCTTTTGGAAAATGATTATAGAGATTGAATCATAGACTCCATGGGGATGGAGATACAGGAGTTGAAAGCCCAACTTAAGAGGGTGCTAGGCGATCCAACGGAAAAGAAACGAAGGCAGAGCCCTCTCGTTTGCGACGGAGGAGCTCATCCAGAGAGCCACCAATGAAAAAGTTCCCCAGGAATGAGTCTGGACAACAAAGCCAGCCTATCCCAGTACAGAGTGAGGCGGCAAGCAATCACACCCATGGGTCACGCCGGAAAAGGGCCAAGAGGCAGAAGACAGTTAGCCAACAGACCGAATACCCTCCTCAGGACCTTCGTACTTGGCTGATTGGCAATAGGCAGAACGAACAACATCGGGATCATCTGGACCGTACTGTTCACCAGAGAGAACACCGAGCGCTGGACAGGCTCGTCTCTTCGCCATTCTCCCCGGAGATTGAGACCACGAGACCTCCAAAGAAATTCACCCCACCAAAGTTCACTTCATACGATGGGAAGTCGGACCCGCTGACACATATTAGCCATTATAGACAGATGATGTCCCTATGGAACCGAGATGAGGCACTGATGTGCAAGGTCTTCCCATCCAGCTTGGAAGAAACTGGACTTCGATGGTTCGATCGTCTCCCCACTGGATCGATCCATGGCTGGAAGTAGCTCTCCAAGAGTTCCTAGCCAGGTTCGTCTCCAACACTAAGATCCCGAAGGAGCCGGATACACTGTTCGGCCTCCGAAAGGAGCAGGAGGAAACGCTACGCAATTATGCTAGGAGGTACTGGAAAGAGTACAATGATCTGGAGGAAAATATGTGCAGCAAGCAGATGGCCGTCATGTCCTTCAAACATGGTCTGGGCCCGGAAAGTAAGCTGAGACAATCACTTACCAAGCGTCCGGCCACAGCTTTGGAAGATTTGCGTGCTAGGATTGAGCAGTACGCTGGCCTCGAAGACGATCAGATCCCCATCGAGGTAGCGTCAGCAGAACAAACAGCTCGGCACAAGAAGAGAGTAGATCGAGGAGAAAACCAAAGGATTGCAGTGAATGAAATGGATAAGTCCAAATCCCACGAAGCCGTTGTGACTGTATTCAAAGAGCCAATCTATCGAATCTTGGAAAAGATCAAGAGAGAGCCCTTCTTTGTCTGGCCGCTAAAAATGTTGGGAGATCCAGCTCGGCGCAATCAGAAGCTCAGATGCACCTACCACCAAGACAGGGGGCACATGACTCAGAACTGCAGGGCATTGAAGCAACACTTGGAAGACCTAGTGGCAGCTGGACACCTAAGGGATTACATCGATCAGGATAAGGAAGTGACCGAACTGGGAAACCCACCGCCATAACCAAATATGGAGCATCCACCTCGGCTGATAATAAGTGTGATCCACGGGACAGCGATTCAGGAATCTGAGGAGGCACTGAAAGAAGAGATCGCTAAGGCTGTACAAGTTCAGCGCGTCATGTCAGTCGAGCCTGCATCGAAAAAGGTACGTACAGTACCTAAATCCCCTTTGTGCACTGTTTCATTTACTAGCAAAGATTTAGAAGGCATACAGCACCCACATACTAATGCATTAATTATAACTGTGGGAATTGGGAAACGGTTTAACGTAAAACGAGTCCTGGTAGATCAAGGCAGTGCATCAGACATATTGTATTATGATTTGTTCAGAAAGCTTGGTCTCTCCGAGCAGCACCTCACCCCAACGGCAGCCCCATTGGTCGGTTTCAATTCACAGCCAGAATGGCCGCTCGGTAGAATAGTGTTGCCAGTCGTGGCGGGAACAAAAACCCTCCAGATAGAGTTCTTGGTTATTAATACACCATCCCCTTACAACGCCATACTTGGCCGTTCGTGGATTCATCAAATGGAGGCAGTCCCTTCAACCTACCACCAGCTCATCCGTTTCCCAACGGAACACGAAGTAGAGCAGATCTCAGGGGATCAAGTTGCGTCCAAACATTGCTTCATGGCAACATTAAAGGCAAAGCAGCTCTGCAATCGGGTACAGACGGTAGAAGTAGCCGAACAGCCAATCTTGGAAGATGTAGGGGGAACCCCAGAGGAGAAGATGGTATAGGATTTGGAGAAAGTCCTGGTAAAAGAGGATGACCCAGAAAAGTACTTCTTATCGGTACCTCGCTAGGCACTGATGAGAAACTTCAGCTACTGGAACTGCTGAGGGAAAATATGGAGGTATTCGCATGGTCAGCATATGATACGCCAGGGTTGGACCCAGAATTTGCTTGCCACAAGCTCAACATCAACCCTTCAGCTCGCCCTGTTGTGCAGAAAAGTCGGAGATCCTCAGTTGAGCACACCAAAGCAGTAATTGCCGAAGTTGAAAAACTCCTGGCTTCAGGAGCAATCAGAGAAGTTCAGTACCCGCAATGGTTGTCTAACACAGTTGTAGTCAAGAAGAAGAACGGAAAATGGAGAGTTTGTGTCGACTTCACCAGCTTAAATAAAGCCTGCCCTAAAGACAGCTTTCCGTTGCCCCGCATCGATCAACTAGTAGACTCGACAGCAGGGCATGAGCGCATGAGCTTTTTGGACGCTTACAGCGGCTATCACCAGATACCACTATTCGGTCCGGACCAAGAAAAGACAACATTCATCACTCCAAGGGGAACTTACTGCTACAAAGTAATGCCATTCGGCCTCAAGAACGCCAGAGCAACCTACCAGCAAATGATCACTCGGATGTTCAAGGACCAACTGGGAAAAACCATGGAAGCCTATATAGACGATATGGTAGTAAAAAGCAAGCTCACTACAAACCACCTCGCCGACTTGAGAGAAGTTTTTGGCATCCTAAAAAACCACCAGCTTCGCCTCAATACCTCGAAATGCGCTTTCGGGGTAGGAACAGAGAAGTTCTTGGGATACATGGTCACTCACAGAGGAATTGAAGCAAATCCGGATCAATCAGAGCAATACAGGATCTTAAAGTACCAACGAAGGCTAAAGAGCTGCAGAAACTAGCCGGAATGGCGGCCGCACTGAATCGGTTTTGTCACGACCCCACCCTGCCCCTAGTAGAATGGTGCCATGATGGCCAGTAATCCGAGATTACCCAAGGCCAACTTACAAGGTTCGCACACAATCAGAGTATACATATGGGGCCTACATGTGCGGAAGCAATAAATTTAAATCTAATTAGTCCATAAGAGCGGTGCACAGATTAAATGGAATAGCATACATCTTAACATAGTCTTACAGCTTGGATACAAATAAAATAAAGTACAAATTTTACATCTTGATCAAAAGGCTTCTCAAGCCGACATATACAAAAGAAATGAAATACAAAGCCAAGAAACATAATCTTCAAGATGTTGCAAAACACGAATCCAAAACACATCGGCAAAACACATCTAGGTGTCACCGCCTTCTTGCTCGTCACCTACATATATATAGAGAGGGTGAGCTTAGATACTCAGTGAATGATATTAGAAATAAAGGTTTGAATGAATGATATCTGAGATCTTTTCCAAAACAATACATATCATAACTTATACAAATCAAGGGATGAACCAAGTTCATCTATCAAATCTTTCAAAGCTTCGAGGGATGCTTACTAACATCAATAATACAAGGGATGACAGTAACAAAGGTGCTACAAAAGCTTAGAGTCCTCTAGCACGTAAGGACTTGTGTTACAAAGGCTTAAAGTCCCCTAGCACGTACGGACTTGTGTTACAAAGGCTTAAAGTCCTCTAACATGTAAGGACTTGTGCTACAAAGGTTTAGAGTCCCCTAGCACGTACGGACTTGTGTTACAAAGGCTTAAAGTCCTCTAACACGTAAGGACTTGTGCTACAAAGGCTTAGAGTCCCCTAGCACGTACAGACTTGTGTTACAAAGGCTTAAAGTCCTCTAACACGTAAGGACTTGTGCTACAAAGGCTTAGAGTCCCCTAGCACGTACGGACTTGTGTTACAAAGGCTTAAAGTCCTCTAACACATAAGGACTTGTGCTACAAAGGCTTAGAGTCCCCTAGCACGTACAGACTTTCCAAGAATGTCATCCAAAACAAAGCTAATACTTGATACTCAAAATAGGGGTAATCATTCATGCTTAACAAATACTTTTCCAACAAGGCAAAACAAAGCTTTATCAAAGCGTTATAACATAGCTTTATTAAAAACACCTCACATAGCTCTTCGGGTGTAGGGCTTAAGGCAAGAATCCAAGACCTACAATCACATAGCAAGGTCTACTGAATGCACTTCAAGAAGACAAGAAGAGGTGCTCTAGGATAAATATGAAATGCATGCTCAAAACAAGTTCTGAATGGATGCAAATGATCCCGGCATTCTTTCCCAAAAACCAAGTCAAGACAAAGTAAAACATGCTGGGAGTTAAAACACTGTTTTTCATCTCGGGAAAACATACTGGGTACCAACCAGGTCCATGCTGAGGTCCCACACCTCTTGGCCGATGTGTGATCCCGACAACCACCTTCAGGAGATGAAATCTAGAAAATCTGGGTTTCTCTTTTGAAGAACATGAAGAGCATGAATGCTAAAATCACAACTTCTTTATTCAAAATCTGTGTTTTCATGAGATGAGTTTGAAAACATCGACCTGGGTACCCATACTTAAAGATTTCAAGAAAACAAACACAAAACATGGATCTTGATACAAACTTTCGAATCAAAACATGGTTTTCTTTCAAGAACATAAGAACACCATTTTCTCTTTCTAAAACCAAACTTTAAATCAATGCATGGCTCACGAATCATGCTAGATCATGCAATGCAGCTAAATGAACAAGAAGAACAAACAGAGTAGATCAAGATTCTAACCTCAAGACACGAATCTAACGGCTCAAGGTGTGAATATCAAGCTTGAAAGTCTACTCCCTCACTCTAAAACTTCTTCTTCTTCCTAGAGCTTCTCTTTCTAAAAGACAAAGATGGGATACAAAATGATATGTTTCTCTTAGCTGGTTCCTGACGTAACCCTCTGCTGGGACACGTGGTAACGGCTGGTTGGGTCTCTTCAAAAAGGTGGCTGACAGACAGGACAAGAGCATGACAAGGAGTGTTTAACAAGTAAAGTGGTATGGGCATTCTGGCAAGTAATGATCTCGGGTTAGGACAAAGCTTCGGCAAGTAGGGTTTCAATGATCTCGGCTAGGAAGGACAACACTTGGCCTAGCTGTGCCACACCTCGGCCTAGATGTGCCACACCTCGGTCTAGGTCATACCTTTCCAGGAACAAGATCACTAGGTGCAAGGGTCAAAGATCTAGGATGTCTAGATGATAACATCTCGACCTAGATAGTACACATCTCGGCCTTGGTAATGAACACCTCGGCCTAGAGAATGACATCTCGGCCAATATGCCAGGGTAGAGGTGGAGGTCAACCAAAGCGATTTCCAAGATGATCCTAGGTGTAAGAGGTTCAAAGGTGTAACCTAGGTTTAAGATGACCTTGGCTAAACTCACACTAAGCAAGGAACAAAGCATGCAAGCAATACCTGTGCAGAACAAATCAAGGTTTGCAAATGCAACTTAACAAGATAAGATTATGTAAATACATGCAAGCATGACTAGAGTAAAGTGAGGGTTGTTACATCCTACCCTCCTTAAAGAAGTTTGGTCCCTAAACTTAAGTTACCTTGCCCCAAAAACAACTTCGGATGTCGGGTTTTCATTTCTTCTTCCATTTCCCGTGTGGCATCCTTACCATAATTCTCTTTCCATTCAACCTGTACCATCGATATCGACCTACTCCTCAACTATTTCACTTGCCTATCAAGAATCCGTATCGGTTCTCCTCATAACCTAAATCTTCGTTAATCCCAATCCCGAAATGGTCAATCACATGCAGGGGATCCCGAATATACTTCCTCAACATCGAAATATGGAACACATTGTGGACTTGACTTAGTTCTGGTGGTAAAGCAAGTCTATAGGTAGCTGGGTTAACTCTCTCAAGAATTTCAAACGGTCCGATGTAACGAGGTACTAACTTACCTTTCTTTCCAAATCTTGAAACTCCTTTCATTGGCGAAAGCTTCAGGAATACATGATCCCCAACTTCAAATTCCAACTCTCTTCTTCTCTGGTCGGCATAACTCTTCTGTCGACTCTGAGCAGTTCTGATCCTTTGCCGAATGAGCTTAATCTTCTCAGTTGTAACTTGCACTAGCTCGGGACCAATCAAAGCTTTATCTCCTACTTCGGTCCAACATATCGGCGATCTGCACTTCCTTCCATACAAAGCTTCATACGGTGCCATGCCAATGCTAGCTTGATAACTGTTGTTGTAAGCGAATTCTACTAACGGTAGATGTACTTCCCAACTTCCCTTGAAATCTAACACACATAGTCTGAGCATATCTTCGAGTGTCTGAATCGTTCTTTCTGTTTGTCCATTGGTCTGGGCGTGAAAAGTTGTGCTAAACTTCAACTCGGTTCCCAAGGCTCTTTGTAAACTCTGCCAAAATCTGGAAACAAACTTCGGATCTCGGTCTGACACAATGGACATCGGCACTCCATGAAGTCTTACAATCTCATTCATATACAGTACAGCAAGTCAATTAGCATTGAATGTAGTCTGAACAGGCAAGAAGTGTGCTAACTTAGTTAATCTGTCAACGATAACCCAAATCGAGTCCATACCTTTCTGCGTCCTCGGCAAATTAACCACAAAATCCATGGAGATGTGTTCCCATTTCCACTCAGGAATTGACAAAGGTTGAAGAAGTCCTGCTGGTCTCTGATGTTCTGCTTTCACTTGCTGGCAATACAGACATTGGGATACAAACTCTGCTATTTCTCTTTTCATATTCGGCCACCAAAAGGTCTACTTCACATCTTGGTACATCTTGGTGTTTCTGGATGAACGGCAAACCTGGAACCATGGGCTTCCTGCAAAATCTTCCTTTTCAACTTCGGGACGTCGACTACGCACAGTCTTCCCTCAAACTTAAGTGCCTGATTCTCAATGGTATACCCCAACCTCGGCTTGGTGACAAACTCATCAATTACCTTCCTGAAGAATTCATCTTCCCTCTGTTTGGTCTTCACCTCCTCGATAATAGTCGGCTCCACCGATGTCGCTGCCAAACATGCCAAATTCCCCACTAACTTTCTGCTCAACGCGTCGGCCACTGAGTTTGCTTTACCCGGATGGTACTGAATCTGCATGTCATAGTCCTTCAATAGTTCAAGCCATCTCCTCTGCCTCATATTTAATTCCTTCTGAGTGAACAAGTACTTCAAACTCTTGTGGTCTGTGAAAACTTGGCAACAGGCTCCATACAAGTAATGGCGCCAAATCTTCAAAGCAAACACCACGGCTGCTAGCTCTAGATCATGGGTGGGATAGTTCTTTTCATAAGGTTTCAATGACGAGATGCGTATGCTATGACTTTACCCCCTTGCATTAACACACAGCCCAAACCCTTATGTGAAGCATCACTATAAATCTGAAATTCCTCATTGCCTGATGGTAATACAAGGACTGGTGCTGTAACTAACCTCGTCTTTAGCTCCCGGAAAGCTGATTCTCTATCCTCGGTCCATTCGTATGCCACTCCTTTCTGAGTTAGTTGTGTCAAAGGTATTGTAATCTTTGAAAAGTCCATCACAAACTTTCTGTAATAACCGGCCAAACCCAGAAAGCTACGAACCTTGGATACGTTGGTCGGTGTCGGCCAATTCATAACGGCTTCAATCTTACTTGGATCAATAGAGATACCCTCTTCATTAATCACATGCCCCAAAAATGAAATGCTGGAAAGCCAGAACTCACACTTGCTAAGCTTGGCATATAATTTTCTATCTCTCAGAATTTGTAGGGAAAGTCTCAAATACTTCTCATGCTCAACTTCACTCTTGGAATAGATCAATATGTCGTCGATGAAAACAACCACGAACTCATCTAGGTACGGCTTAAAGACTCTGCTTATCAAATCCATGAATACTACAGGAGCATTGGTCACTCCGAAAGGCATCACCAAAAATTCGTAGTGGCCATACCTTGTCCAAAAAGCAGTCTTCTCAACATCCTCGGCTTTAACCTTGAGCTGATGGTAGCCTGACCTGAGTTCAATTTTAGAAAAGACTCGTGCTCCTTGTAATTGGTCAAGTAGATCATCGATCCTCGGCAACGGGTACTTATTCTTAATGGTCACTTTGTTCAGGTCTCGGTAGTCAATACAAAGACGAAGTGTACCATCTTTTTTCTTAACAAATAGAACTGGGGGTCCCCAGGGTGAAGTGCTCGGCCTAATAAATCCCTTATCTAACAACTCTTGTAACTGCAGTTTCAATTCCTTAAGCTCGGCTGGGGCCATTCTATAAGGTGTTTTGGAGATAGGCTGGGTTCCCGACATAACATCAACAGAAAATTCTATTTCTCTATCGACTAAGTGGCCAGGCAAATCATTTGGAAAGATGTCGGGGAATTCCTTAACAACTGGTATGTCGGCTAGCTCAACATTTCCATTCAGATCACTTAGTATACTACACAGATAACCTTGGCACCCTTTTTGGATCAGTCTATAGGCTTTCATGGAGGAGATCACGTAAGGTGGGGATATTACTCTCTTACCCTGAAATGTCACTTCGGCTTGGTTTGGGGGTTTCAATGTAACACTTTTGGAAACACAATTAATGGATGCATGATTTGCTACTAACCAATCCATTCCCAATATGACATCAAAATGAGTTATGTTCAACGGCATCAAATCAACTAATAATTCTACACCCTCAATCACCACAACACACGCCCTATAAATGGATGCAACAGTCATAGTTCTCCCAGATGGAGTAAATACAGATAACATATAACCAAGGGGTTCTAATTCTCTATTCAACTTCTCGGCAAACTTAACAGATACAAATGAATGTGTAGAACCCGAATCAATCAATATGCATGCATCTTGAGAGCAAATTGGAAGGGTACCTGACACTACTGTCTCGGCACTCTGGGTGTTTCCTGGCACTAGAGCAAAAACTCTGGCCTGCCTCGTTTGCGTCCTCCCGACGTTGCTTCTCTGTGCAAAGCCTGAGGTACTCCCATTCTTCTTACCATCGTCAGCCTTTGTCTTCGGACAGTCCTTCACACGATGACCTATCTCGCCACACTGATAACAAGCTCCTGACGCCCAACGACAGACCCCAAAATGTGGCTTCCCACAACTCGCACACATTGGCTTAGTATCACCTTCCTGATTTGAGTTGCTGGAACTGCCCATGTTTGCTTCTTCTTGGCGTTGAACGGAACTCAGCAATTATCATAATTCTGTCTCTTCCTCTGACTCTCTCCCGAATTCTGGTATCGATTTAAGTTAACTTCCGCCAGGATGGCCTTGTCTAGTACCCCGGTGTAAGTCGGCATGTTAAGCATGTTTACTCGGTCCTATATCGGTCTACGCAGTCCGCTTTCGAACTTCCTAGCTTTCCTATATTCATCATCGACCATGTGGGGCGCATATCTTGCTAACTCGGTAAAAGCGCGGTCGTATTCTGCCACTGTCTTATTGCCTTGTGTCAGAGTCTGGAACTCTGTGGTCTTGCGGTTTCGGACACTAAGAGGAAAATGCTTGTTGTAGAACAACTCCAAAAATCTGGCCCAAGTCAAACCCGGATTACTTTCTCGGACCATCATCCACCATCTTCGTGCGTCATCATCCAACGTGAATGCTGCCAATGACACCTTCTGGGCGTCGGTACTGGGAAAAATCTCAAACAGCTTCTCCATTTCCAAAACCCACGCTTCGGCTTTCATCGGCTCTATACCCCCTTGGAATCTCGGCGGTTTCATCTTTTTGAACTCTCTGATCAAGGCTATGGTGCCGTCCCCATATAAAGCTTGCTGTGGAGGCACTTGCGGCACTGGGGGAGGTGGAGGTGGAACCGCATGTCGGCCGTTTGTCTGCTCGGCCTGGGTAGAAGTAGTACTAGTGTCTTGTGGCCTAGGCTATCTCAACTCACGGACCAAACCTTCGATCAATTTCTCTAGTTTGTCCAATCTATCTTCGGAATGATCTCGGCCAACTGGAGGTCTACCCTTTCTCATGGTGCTAAAAGTATGCGAAATATAACTTTAAAACAAAGGAGCAAATAGACATGCATGCAAGGAACAAATGATCATGTCGAGATGATGCACATCTTGTCAAGTAGCAAGCAATATGATCCAATCCTGAGATCATTCTAAGGGAAAACCTAAGCTCTTTAGGACTCGAAGTGTGTGAATAACATAATATAAGAAACTCGTGCTCTGATACCAATCTGTCACGACCCCATCCCGACCCTACTAGAATGGTGCCATGATGGCCAGTAATCCGAGATTACCCAAGGCCAACCTACAAGGTTCGCACACAATCAGAGTATACATATGGGGCCTACATGTGCGGAAGCAATAAATTTAAATCTAATTAGTCCATAAGAGCGGTGCATAGATTAAATAGAATGGCATACATCTTAACATAGTCTTACAGCTTGGATACAAATAAAATAAAGTACAAATTTTACATCTTGATCAAAAGGCTTCTCAAGCCGACATATACAAAAGAAATGAAATACAAAACCAAGAAACATAATCTTCAAGATGTTGCAAAACACGAATCCAAAACACATCTAGGCGTCACCGCCTTCTTGCTCGTCACCTACATATATATAGAGAGGGTGAGCTTGGATACTCAATGAATGATATCAGAAATAAAGGTTTGAATGAATGATACCTGAGATCTTTTCCAAAACAATATATGTCATAACTTATACAAATCAAGGGATGAACCAAGTTCATCTATCAAATCTTTCAAAGCTTCGAGGGATGCTTACTAACATCAATAATACAAGGGATGACAGTAACAAAGGTGCTACAAAAGCTTAGAGTCCTCTAGCACGTAAGGACTTGTGTTACAAAGGCTTAAAGTCCCCTAGCACGTACGGACTTGTGTTACAAAGGCTTAAAGTCCTCTAACACGTAAGGACTTGTGCTACAAAGGCTTAGAGTCCCCTAGCACGTACGGACTTGTGTTACAAAGGCTTAAAGTCCTCTAACACATAAGGACTTGTGCTACAAAGGCTTAGAGTCCCCTAGCACGTACAGACTTGTGTTACAAAGGCTTAAAGTCCTCTAACACGTAAGGACTTGTGCTACAAAGGCTTAGAGTCCCCTAGCACGTACAGACTTTCCAAGAATGTCATCCAAAACAAAGCTAATACTTGATACTCAAAATAGGGGTAATCATTCATGCTTAACAAATACTTTTCCAACAAGGCAAAACAAAGCTTTATCAAAACGTTATAACATAGCTTTATTAAAAACACCTCACATAGCTCTTCGGGTGTAGGGCTTAAGGCAAGAATCCAAGACCTACAATCACATAGCAAGGTCTACTGAATGCACTTCAAGAAGACAAGAAGAGGTGCTCTAGGATAAATATGAAATGCATGCTCAAAACAAGTTCTGAATGGATGCAAATGATCCCGACATTCTTTCCCAAAAACCAAGTCAAGACAAAGTAAAACATGCTGGGAGTTAAAACACTATTTTTCATCTCGGGAAAACATACTGGGTACCAACCAGGTCCATGCTGAGGTCCCACACCTCTTGGCCGATGTGTGATCCCGACGACCACCTTCAGGAGATGAAGTCTAGAAAATCTGGGTTTCTCTTTTGAAGAACATGAAGAGCATGAATGCTAAAATCACAACTTCTTTATTCAAAATCTGTGTTTTCATGAGATGAGTTTGAAAACATCGACCTGGGTACCCATACTTAAAGATTTCAAGAAAACAAACACAAAACATGGATCTTGATACAAACTTTCGGATCAAAACATGGTTTTCTTTCAAGAACATAAGAACACCATTTTCTCTTTCTAAAACCAAACTTTAAATCAATGCATGGCTCACGAATCATGCTAGATCATGCAATGCAGCTAAATGAACAAGAAGAACAAACAGAGTAGATCAAGATTCTAACCTCAAGACACGAATCTAACGACTCAAGGTGTGAATATCAAGCTTGAAAGTCTACTCTCTCACTCTAAAACTTCTTCTTCTTCCTAGAGCTTCTCTTTCTAAAAGACAAAGATGGGATACAAAATGATATGTTTCTCTTAGCTGGTTCCTGACGTAACCCTCTGCTGGGACACGTGGTAACGGCTGGTTGGGTCTCCTCAAAAAGGTGGCTGACAGACAGGACAAGAGCATGACAAGGAGTGTTTAACAAGTAAAGTGGTATGGGCATTCTGGCAAGTAATGATCTCGGGTTAGGACAAAGCTTCGGCAAGTAGGGTTTCAATGATCTCGGCTAGGAAGGACAACACTTGGCCTAGCTGTTCCACACCTCGGCCTAGATGTGCCACACCTCAGTCTAGGTCATACCTTTCCAGGAACAAGATCACTAGGTGCAAGGGTCAAAGATCTAGGATGTCTAGATGATAACATCTCGACCTAGATAGTACACATCTCGGCCTTGGTAATGAACACCTCGGCCTAGATAATGACATCTCGACCAATATGCCAGGGTAGAGGTGGAGGTCAACCAAAGCGATTTCCAAGATGGTCCTAGGTGTAATAGGTTCAAAGGTGTAACCTAGGCTTAAGATGACCTCGGCTAAACTCACACTAAGCTAGGAACAAAGCATGCAAGCAATACCTGTGCAGAACAAATCAAGGTTTGCAAATGCAACTTAACAAGATAAGATTATGTAAATACATGCAAGCATGACTAGAGTAAAGTGAGGGTTGTTACAGGTTTATTAGCAAATCCTTAGATCGGTTGAAGCCCTTCTTCCAACTTTTGAAGAAAAAGGCAGCATTTGAATGAAGTGGCGAATATACCGAAGCACTGCAAAGTCTTAAAAGATACCTCAGCACACCTCCTCTACTGTCCACTCCAGAATCAGGAGATGAGCTGTACCTCTATCTGGCAATCTCAGATCATGCCGTGAGCGCAGTATTAATTCAAGAAGTTAACAAGGAACAGAGGCCTGTATATTATGTCAGCAAGACTTTACTAGACGCCAAGACACGGTACCTATCGTTGGAAAAGTTAGCATACACGCTGCTCATCGCCTTAAGAAAGCTGCAACATTACTTCCAGGGACATACTATTAACGTCCTCACTGAATTTTCCCTCAGATCTGTGTTCAGCCGAGCCGATTTCTCTGGCCGAACAGCAAAATGGGCGGTAGAACTTGGTGAGTTTGACATTCGGTATCAACCCAGGATAGCGATCAAGGCCCAGGCCTTAGCGGATTTTGTCGTAGAATTTGCTCCCACCCAGAGTACCGAACTGGGGGATCCGAGTTCGGCACAGGTGCCATGCACCACCGAACATGGAAAACCTGCACTTCAGAAGTATGGAAACTCTTTATTGGAAATATCTGGCAGCTCTATGTTGATGGATTGTCCGATAAC
The DNA here is from genome assembly GCA_030407325.1 of Camellia japonica. Taxonomy (NCBI): domain Eukaryota; kingdom Viridiplantae; phylum Streptophyta; class Magnoliopsida; order Ericales; family Theaceae; genus Camellia; species Camellia japonica. The sequence continues at coordinate 97,935,265 of JAPPVO010000019.1, read as the reverse complement.
CGAGACTCGGGGGCAGGAGTAGTACTTATTTCACCAGAAGGGTTTGTCTGGAAACAGGCTCTCAGGCTCGGTTGGAAGGCTTCAAACAACGAGGCCGAGTACGAAGCGTTATTGGCTGGCTTACGTAGCGCCGAACACTTCAGTGTAGAACAGCTTCTTGTTTTCAGTGACTCACAATTAGTGGTAAACCAGCTTTCTGGGGTCTATGAAGCACGATATGAAAGAATGGCTATGTACGCAGGCAAGGCCAAGGACCTACTCAGAAAATTTCAATCCATATGAGTGGAACGAATCAGTCGGGACAAAAACAGCCACGCTGATGCTCTGGCATACCTCGGCTCATCAGTGGATACAAAGGATGCTAAAAAAGTTTGGGTGGAGTTTGTGCCAGAACCAAGTATTGCATCTTTAGTCTTCTGCAACAACTTAGAGCCAAGCTGGATGGATCCAATATTTGCTTTTCTGAAATCTGGTACACTCCTCGAAGACAAAAGGGAAGCCAACAAGGTCAGGCACAAGTCAGCTCGGTTCTGGATCTCACCATCTGGGAAGCTTTACAGACGCTCCTATCTTGGCCCCTACCTCCTATGTGTACATCCAAATCTTGTCGAGAATGTTCTCTACGAAATTCACGATGGGATTTATGGATGCCATGTTGGCGGAAGGTCACTGGCACACTGAGCTCTCACTCACGAGTACTTGTGGCCACGGATACAACAAGATGCGTAGCAATACGTACAGAGGTGTGACAAATGTCAGAGGTTTGCTCCACTCATTCATCAGCAAGCTAAAACTCTCACTCCACACACCAGCCCATGGCCCTTTGCGCAATGAGGTCTGGATATTATCGGACCATTGGCGCGAGGCACTGGGAACAGGCGATTCTTCATTGCTGCAACCGACTATTTCACTAAGTGGGTTGAAGTTGAAGCGCTGGCAAGTATCAAAGAGCCGGACACGAAGCGGTTTGTTTTGAGGAATGTGGTGGTGCGGTTCGGCATTCCGCGGGTACTGATTGCGGATAATAGAACACAGTTCGATGGTAACGTCTTCAGAAAGTTTTGTGCCGACCTCAGAATCGAGTATAGGAACTCCTCTCCAGGGTACCCATAGAGTAATGGACAGGCAGAAGCGTCAAGCAAAACCATTATCAACGAAGTAAAGAAGTGGCTTGAACATGCAAAAGGCAAATGGGTCGAAGAGTTACCTCACGTATTATGGGCCTACCAAACCACAGCACGGCGTTCAACGGGGGAAACACCTTACTCCCTAACTTATGGAATGTAAGCCATCATTCCACTCGAAGTAGGTCTCCCAACCCTTCGGGTCCGAATTATTTGAAAGCTCCAGTAACGAGGAAGCTATTGCACAAGCACTGGATATGGCAAAGGGTCGAAGAGAAGCAGCACTGATCAGACTTGAAGCGTATCAGCAGCAACTCATCAGAAGTTTCAATCAAAAAGTTTTCCCAAGGCAATTTATACCTGGAGAACTGGTTTTGAGGAAAGTTATGGATCACAAAAGGGTACCAGGCGATGGCAAACTTGGGCCTAACTAGGAGGGTCCGTACAAAGTCACAGTCACTATTGGAAATGGAGCTTACTACCTAGAAGATCTGAATGGCAGAGCTATACCTCGGCCCTGGAACGTAGCAAATCTCAAGAAGTACTATCAATGGACTTCTCCCTCAACTTCTCTATCAGAAATGTAAAAGCATTTATCTGTTGACCGAATGCAAATGCTTCCCCACCTCTCTCAAATTTATCAAATTCTTGTAATTAGCTTTGATGTTTATCAAACGGAATTAGTTTTGGTTCTTACCAAACGGAATTAGCTTTGATGTTTATCAAACGAAACTAGCTTTCGTCCTCACCAAACGGAACTAGCTTTGATGTTTATCAAACGGAATTAATTTTGGTCTACGCCCAAATGGACTTAGTTTCAGAACGATTGAACGGAATATAAATTTGGTTAGCACTCAAACATGCTAAGTGGTATTGCTTGGTGGAATAATGTTTGGCAACTAAATTGGACTTAAACCAAGTGGAATTGCTTGGTGGAAACCACACTAACATATCTTAAGTAAACATCTTCGAATCCACAGAATTCCTTAAGTACCAACACGTCAACACTTCAGTACTGATTCAAACAAACAGAGTTAGAACAAACATGACCAAGTTCTGTCAAGAGTAAACTTCCAGCATTAGTCTTACTTGACTCCAGGTGGGGGCAAACAATCGTCTTTTAAAACCAACCTGGACCAGAGTAAGACACCTCTTCATGTCTTTATCGCATTCAAATGCTCTTATGCTATCAAAGTTGCAACAGACTTAAGCAGCTCTACCTAAAGAGCATAATCTTTAGTACCGATCTTACTTAGCTCCAGGTGGGGGCAAACAATTGTTTTACAAAACCAACTTGGACCTAAGTAAGACCCACTTACGAACTCAAGCACAGCCGTACCACATATCTGTTAGCCACACCGAGCATCAGTTCGGCCCCGAGGCCCCAATTATGCTCGGCCGGGGGCAAACAGTACAGAATCAGACAAAGCATCCATTTACAAGCAGTACAGCACCAGACCGAGCATCTATTCGGCCCCGAGGTCCCAATAGTGCTCGGCCGGGGGCAGACAGTATAGAAAACATTCAGACATAAAAGCCAAATAGCATCAGATTGCAAGTTCAAAGAGAAAATTCTATCATCCAACAAAAGGCACAGATGGCCTCATAACCAGCAGCAAAGAAAAGAGAAAAGAAAAATTGTCTTGGCAAATGCAGAAAGAAAGCCCGTCATGGAGACCGAGCTACAATACATCAAAACAGAAAAGCAAAAAAAAGTTCAAATCCTTTCAACATCAACTTTCATTAACAGAGGGCAACTCAGGAACAACATCAACGATTTTGTCCAGGCCGTCTGCGGGAGGAAAAGTAGAGGTAGCTCCAACTTCCTGAGAAGTAGAAGCCCACTTAAGCACATTTCCCGCGGCTTCGGTCTCCAGGGTTTCAATCCCTTCAGCATCCACCGTTTCAGCGGCAACATTACTGTCCTGGGTCTTGCTTGCAGAATCAGCTTCTGGGGAAACTTCGGCTGGCAGAATAGCAGGGATGGGAACAGTCTTCGAACCTAAGGATCTCGAAGAAATGGGGACCTCCTGAAACAGGAAAGAGCCTTCAAGAACCAGCGCAACAGCCAAGGCACTTGTCCAACCCTTCACAAAGAGCTTATCTCGCAGCACTAGTACCTCTTCCTTATAGGCAGCCCCAGCTTCGTCCTAACCCTGTTGCCAGTGTTTGGCTTCCAGCGCAAAACGCTCGGCAGCCATCACGGCAATAACAGCCTCCAGTTCAGCCACCTTCCCCTCGAGTTGAGCCTGTGCCCCAATAGTAGCCTCCTTCGATTTTTCAGCTGAAGCGACAATCTTGTTCAAACGAAATGCTTCCCTCTCCGCGATTCGGCGTCCTTCCTTCTCTGTCTCCAAGCTTACCGTCAGTCTCTCAGCGTTCATTGCGGCCTCCAGCACGGCCCTTTCTAGTTCTTCAGCATGGGTAATGGATAGATGCATTCTCTGGATACACTGCAAAGGACAACGAAGAATTAAGAGAAAATGAGACAGCAACACAACAATAGAGACAAGTAAAATGAGGAAACACTTACAGCAGTCATCATCTGAAGGGTCCCCTTCATGATAGGAATATCACGGGGCCTATTATGGTCGGCCATATCAACCGGCATCAACAAAAACTTAGTCAAATCAAAGGCAAAATCTTGTGAAGCGACAACTGAATCAGAAGTGGAAATGGGCCAGCCCTCATGCGATATTGGTGGCTCCCATTTCTCAAAAGCCTCATCCTCAGCAGGATCCTCAGAAGCTTCTCCCACCACTGCTTTGCTAGCCTCTCTTCTTCTCTTTTTTGCTCGCGCAGCAACTGAAGCTGAGGGCTCAGCAGCAGTCGCAGGGGTCCTAGAAGCTCCCACCTCCATCTTCACTTCCATGAGGCTCTTCACCTCGGTCTTTTCCAGAGGGGTTTCCAAAGCATTGGAGGCTCCGAAAGCCTCGGCCTCTAAATCCACCAACACCCTTCTCTTCGCCACAGACCCACTCCCTGCGAAACTGGGGGCAGGGAAAGGCGCTCTCTCAGAAAATGCACCCTGACTCCTGCGACGGCTCGTGACCAGAGTGAGAGACGTGTCAGTCTCAGTATCAGAGTCCAGAAGGGCAGCAGCGAGCCTTACCTTCTTTGAAATAACGGAGCGGTAAGTAGACTGGTAATCCAATAACTCGGGTGCAAATCTCTTTTTATACCTCAGGGCAGCTTTTATGGCTTCAGCATTCTCTCGATTCGGTCTTCGTTGGAAACGAGAGGACTCTGCAAAAAAGAAGTGACCCATTAGAGCAATATCCAAAATAAAGTAAGGAATACAAAAGGCATTAGAAGGGAAGGCCTGAACCTGAGTAGCCCTCTTTCTGGGGCATCCGCTCAGACTAAAACTCAGTTCCAGTGGGGAACTCCCAGTTTCCACCAACTTGTAAGAAATCATCGTTGTGTTTATCCGAATCAGGCAACCCAGTAACTAAATGGCAATCAAACGAGCGAACACGCAAGTAATATGTGTTGTGGTCTTTGTTATGAGAAAGAGTATAACAACCTAAGATATCCCATATGTCAAGGTTCAAACCCAATCGTCTATTGAGGGCAGATACGCCGCAAACAACACGGAAAAGGTTCACAGATACTTGCGTTGGGGTTAACTGGACTTGATGCAGAAACCGGCGCACCAACGGGTCAAAGGGAAACTGAACCCCTCCCTCGATTATGGCCGCAATGGGAAAAGCGACGGTATTCCTCGTGCCCATACGCTTGGCGTCTACTTTCGCCAACGAAAGGGTAACGTCGTTGGGAATATTATAGTCCAGGCGGAACATAGCCACAGCCTCGGGGGTATCAACCAGTGAACGGAACTTCCCCGTTTAACAAACCTAATGGGACAGAGGTAGGACTCAGATGACAGAGTGTGGAACACAGACAGCGAGTGGGCCAAACAAGATGATCAAGACAGAAAGAGGCAAGAGAAGAAAAATCACAAGAGGACTTACAGAGATTAGAACAGTGGTAGCAGAGCAAGATCAGCGGCGAAAAAGTCTGAGCAGAGCACCAACGAGACCGGTTCAGAGGAACGGGAAGAGTTTTCTCTCTCTCTCTGAAACTCACTAGAGGAACAAGAAAAGCAGATAAAGGGATTTGTATTGACAGCCATAGCATTAATTGCACTAGCCGGCGCGCAGGTACACAGAGCACGACCTTCAGTAGACGCACTATCTCTGCACACCAATCTCACATCCCCACGTGTCACCATGAAAGGACGCATGCAAGGATTGTGTGTCAGGATTGAACCGTCACCAAGGCCGAACTGGGGTAAACCGAAACGATGTGACGCTTGGGAAGCAGAACAATAGCTCCCCCTAAGGGGAACCTTAGCGCGAGCTAGGGGGCAAATGAAGAGGCTAAATGTGAAATGGGTCGGGTCCAAGCCTTGGGCCAGCCCAATCCACTAAAGTCCAAATCCAAGTGAGTTGGATGAGTGTATGGGCAAACCATTTGAGCCCAACTTCATGATCAACAGTCCACCCAAGTCCTCAAGCACGTGGGCCCAACCCACAGTGGAAAGGCTAGTCCAGTTGTGGTGCTGGGCTGGGCTGGGCCGAGCTGCGAGACTGAATCTATGGGCCAAACAGAAAATAGGCTGAGCCCACACAAAGGCATCCGAATGGACCAGCCCATCTCCATGAATGATCCTGTAAAAGGCCAAGACAAGGCATAATGATACCGAGCTGAGGCGCATCGATACCGAGCTGAGGAAACCTCGCCAGGAAACGTGGAAGTTGTGAATATGTGCATGTGCAAGTTGCCACCTCAGCTGGTCCCCTACACCTAGAATCACGAAAGTTGTTGAACCAAAGGAATGTGGTTTGTTATCAGCATGACTACAATGAGTATATGCATTCAATGGTACCTACCATGTGGTCCCTCACCATGAGCAATGCTAAAAAGACACCTGGCAGCACCCAGACTCCATGAACCCACCTTGAGAAGCAAGCAAGGAACAACATATATATACAACATGAACTTCACATTGGAGGTAACTGAAGAATTCCAAGCAAAACCACAAACTCAATTCGATATACACTCTCTTTTTCCGATCACTAATTCCCACACCGGAGGGGTTATCCGGCCAATCCTGGCCGGGCAGCTCTAACGGTGCTTCTTGTGGCAGGAACCTCAGTCCCTGGATAGTCCAACCGAGTGCAGGGCCCCGATCCACTTTCATCTAGTGCGGAATCTGGTACGCACAGTTATCCAATTAAATTAGTGAAACAATCATTTATTATGCATTTGTTTTGTTTTCTTCTTTCATACTTGGAATTATGATCTTAACTCCTATCAATATTAAGAATTTGTCAATTCTGTTAAATTAAATGTTTGCCGTACACATAATTTAGTTAATAAAATGTGCAATTAAATCTGAGATTGTTAAGTTCATGGACTAACAATTCAAATCCTACGCTATAATCCTACTAATCAAACAATAAGGCCATGTTTGGTTTGACTTTGAAAGATAAGTTTTCAAAAAATATTTTGGGAAGAAGTTTAGAAATTTTTGTAATTTGTTTAGTTGTATATTTTGAAAATAGCTTTGGAGTTCGGAAATTTGGGATGATTTAATATTTTGTTGTAATTGAGTAAATGCATGTGAGAGAAAAAGTGATTAAAAATGAGAGAGGAGAGAGAAAAAAGTAATTGATTGATATGTAGAAGAGAGAAAGTGATTTTAGAAATTTTTTAAAATTTTCTCTAAATTCTTTTTCTCAAAGCCAAACCAAACAAGGCCTAAGAGTATTACTTCACAATATTTATCACTTGACACTTATCAAATTATTTCTCAAAAACACAAAAAAAATGTTGAATCTCACCATGTTAACCAATGAGTATCAAGTTGAAGCACTACATGGCATTGTTTCAAGAGAAAAAATAATTTGTTAATGTTGAGATACTCTAACATAAATTTAAAAGGTTTGACTTCTCTAAAGTTGTCATCTCAACTTGAGAGAGCGTAAACCTCGTCTAGGAACATGTTATTTTAGTATTTTTTTATTTTTTTATGAAAAGATATTTAGAAAAATAGAGCGAATGATATAACAATTTATAGTGACTTTTTGGTTAAATGTATAGTTGGCAAACGATACCAGCTTGGTAGACTTATTTTAAAACCGATTTCAATAATTCGAACTATTCACTTTTTTAGATTTGTTGAGTAAAATATTCGTGCAAAAAATAAGATGATTGGACATTAATAATTATATGTTTGAATTATATTTATTTTAGAAATATGGACGATAGATATAATTTTAAGAATAATTATATATTTTTTATAATGTAAATTTAATTAAAAAATACAACTATCGATATCTGATTACCTTATTTTTTTTATATAAACATTTTACTTAATAAATTTTAAAATATAAATAATTTAAAGGAAAATGGTTAAGACTACTAATTAGTGGTAGCACTAATCATGCCACAGTGTTACTGTGCCTTTTTTTTTTTTTTTTTAAGTGTGTGCCAACACACTAGTAATGCTTTAGAGCACCACTTTTAATGATATGTATTATTGTAGTAATTTAAATTATCAAAATAAAGCCTGTCAACTCCCCGAACCTCTTAAAGTTTCTCAATGTGATTAAGGGCTGGTTTAGCATGTCTTAAAAAAGATAAAAAGTAAAAAAAATTAATAAAAATATTAAAAAGTTATCACTATTCACAAATTAAAAATATATAAAAAAAATTATTGATGCATAGTACAAGTCGTAATGTATGACACGGTGATGGGTCTGTCCCGGTACAAATTACACACAGGTGCACAACAAATTTACACAGGACAATATTGTTCGGTCCGTGGGGGCCTATCACGGGTTCCGTTTTGATAATCTGAATAATTCAATGTGTAGAACTCGTCGAGTACTATATGTCTGTAAAAAATCATGTTGATTGGATATCGCTAACTATATGATCAAATCAGTTTTCTATAAAAAAAAAAAAGGTTGGTGTTACAGTTAACAGTTGACAAAAAAAACTTACACGATCAGATAGCTATTAATATCCAATCAATGTGATTTTTTACAAGCATATAGTACTCGACGAGTTCTACACGTCGAACGGTTCCGATTAGCAAAAAAGGACCCGTGGTGGGCCTCTAAGGGCCGAACAACACTGTCTAATTCAAGCCCGAAAAGGAGACAATCATTTTCCATCTCCTACCCCGCCCACTACACTACCCAACCTGTATGACCTACTATAATAACTTCTCCTACACACTTATTTATACAATTTTTTAATACACATTTTTTTTATAAAAAATTAAAAAATTACTCCAAACATTTATATTTTTTTTTCATTTTAATCTAAAAAGAAAAAAAAGACACCCACCCCACCCCAAATTGAAAATCACACTGACACAACACAGCCCAATAACTGTGCCCCTGAAAACGATAGCTGTATAGCTGGAGAAACGCCTATCCCCAAAAAAAAATTGAATGCGTTGGTCAATGGTCTTCGCCTTCAAATAGAGTCGTGTTTATCTTTCGAACTTTGTCGGTAGAGAATTAACTGTTCGGAAAATTGTATAAACTTTAAATAATTTATTAAATTTTTTATTAAATGATAGTTTAAGATATTTTAAATAAATATATTTTTTAATTTTTTATAAAAAAAATAGGTAAAAAAATAAAGATAATGGTTAGAAAAGTAGGAAGAAGATGTTGATAGATGTTAATTGATATGATCATGTGTGAGTGATTTTCTGATCACACTGCCATCTTTAGTGATTCAACTGTAGAACACAGGCAGAATAGATGGCACCCTGCTGTCCTGCACAGAAAGAAAGGCTCCGGCGGTGGTTCTTCCACCCGGAGGTACTCCGACGATCAAGTCAGTATATCTCTCAAAGATAATCAAGTATTCAACTCACAAGCTTGAGTATAAAAACATACCTTAGACCCATGGGGGTGCCTCCCTTTTATAGCCAATACAATCCTAGTGCCAATAGGAGCCTAACTCCAATGGACTCAGGATTACTGCTAATCTGGAACTCCCAGTGGGATTAGGATAAACCCTCTAAGAGTTTCATCTTTACCCAAACTGAAGTCTTCTCTCAATCTAGAACTCTTGTCCTTTATCCACTTATCTCGGATTCCGATATCTTCGGAGATAACCTCGGCAACTCCGAGATCACCTCGGCATAACTACCACGACACGTGGCACCTCGACTGACACGTCGGCGTCACATTGCCACGTGTTGGTACTCAGAAAATATATCCCCACAGATCCAAATAAATATATATATATATATATATATGTATGTAAAAAAATGCACTTTTTTAGTTCTTCCAAACACCTACTAAAAAAAATCTTGGGCAAATTACACAAATAGTCCCCATAGTTTGGGGCTTGTGTCACTTTGGTCCTTGACTTTTCAATTGTGACACATTTGACCCTGAATTTTGAATCTTGTTTCAAATAAGGACAATTGAATATATAATTAGATTTTTCAAGGGTAAAATTGTCAATTTGATAAAATATAAACTAATTTGACAAAAATAAATGTCAAACAAATATTTTTGAATTTTTAAAAATTATTTCTACCTACTAAAAATAAAATTATGTAAAATTGATAAATCTTTTAGACATTTATTTATTTTTTTTACCAAATTAATTTTTATTATGTGTTTGGATGATGATCATGTAAAATTAATTTTAAAAAATTAATCATGTAATTTTTATTAATTTTACATAATTTTATCATTGGTGGATAAAAATAATTTTAAAAAAATTAAAAATATTTTTTTGATATTTATTTTTGTCAAATTAGTTTATATTTTATCAAATTGACGATTTTACCCTTGAAAAATCTAATGATATTTTCAATTGTCCTTATTTGGAACCAAATTCAAAATTCAGGGTCAAATGTGTCACAATTGAAAAGTCAGGGACCAAAGTGACACAAGTCCCAAACTATAGGGACTATTAGCGTAATTAACCCAAAAATCTTTCATGTAGGTACGGGATTTATACAAACTCACATGTGTGTAGGTCTCACATCCATATGAAAAATTTGATAAATTATTTAGAGTCCCTAATATTTATTTTTTTTATTATCATTTATTTTTTTGTTGAGTTTTAGTTGCGTTAATTATATTTTTAACTTTTATAATTTTATTAAAATTTTATTTTAATTTTTATTATTTAAAATTAAACAATTCGATCTCTAAATTTTACAGAAAAAATAATAAATAAGTAGAAAGTTCAAAAATAAATATCAATGTCAAGGAAGACTTTATGAGTTTCACTTTTAATATACTAGCAAAGTTTTTCAATAATTTGTAAATATTTTCCCTACCTTTCACTTAAATGATATTTTTCCTATTTTAAATTTAGTTTTTGATTAATCATTCTTTTCATGATTTTGGAACACTTCTCATTAAGATATACACGTAGAAAAAATTAATTAAAATTTAAACAAAATGATTGAATTGAAAGGGAGAAGAAGGAAGAGAAGAGGAAGAAGAAGAAAGGGAAGAAAGTTGGCTAGAGATGGCACCAGCAAGGAGGGTAATGGCGGTGAACTTTTTCTGCAGCTCCTCTCTCTGTCTTTCTCTCTCATCGGATTTGCTGAACTGAAACAAAGAACTTTTCTTTCTTCACCAAAACATTATCGTCTTGGTGAAGGGTAATCTCAGTCCTTCATTTTAAAACTGGGACACGCAACGTTTTCCTAGGATCAGTCTAGAAGATCTGAACTCGTTTATTTCTCCTCTATTATGAGAGTTGCATGTAGTTGTTAAGCTTGGGCTTAATGGGTTTCACATTATAGGGTAATTATTGATTAGTCCCATTAAATATATTTGAATAACATTAAGTGCTATTAACTTTTTGAATACATCAATAAGTCTTACATTATCTATCTTGCCTTATTAAATTATTACTTTTCAAGTTTTTTCATCTTCTCTCTCTTTCTCTCGTTACCATGTTTCCAAAAGTTTCACATCACCATTGTCTACTGCTGTTGTCGCCGTCCACCCACCACTACCATCGTCACCATTGCCGTCTACCCACCACTACCATTGTCTTTGTCTTTGTCTTTGTCTTTGTCGTTGTCGTCGTCATTATCGATCGCCACTACTGTAGTCTTTATTTGAATGTCGCCTCCGTTTTATCTTCACTATTGCTGATCTATACACTATATCACCACTATAGTCAATCTACATAACCACCATATTATCACTGCCTTCTAGGGATGGACAAATGTCTGGTTGGGCTGGCACTACATATAAGTAATTTTGTGTTTGTCCAAGCCTGGTCCTAACATCGAATCTCTATATCTGTCCAAGCCTGGTCCAAAAAATAATTATAAATCCCAAGCCACTCATCAGGCTATATGTTAAAAAAAATTTAAAATATTCTATAATTAAATTCAATCATACATTATATTTCTTAAATAAATATATCGACATCATTATAAATTGAATAATTTCTTAAATAAATTTAATCACACATTACTACAAAATGTGAGTTTCAATAAAATTAATAAAGATAAAGTCTAAATCCGAACAAAAAAATATATATTTTAATGCATTATAAATAAATATAAATAATTAATTTAATAGCGGGCCAAGCTAGGTTGAAAGCCCAGTCCATTAATATTTTAGGCTGGAAATGTTGGCCCAGCCCAGTCCTATGGGCTAAAACAACCTTCCCAAGTCTTAGAAAAATAAGGTTGGACCGGGTGGGCCAAGGAGCCGATGTCCACCCCTATCACCTCCTTAGTTTCAAATGGTGAAATCGACACTAAATGACTCTAAACAATGGTGATTCTCCAGATCGATCTCTCTCTCTCTCTCTTAAACCAGATCTGTTGCAAACTAGATTCAGATTCATTTTTTTCAGTGATAAATTTATCAATTTCTTCTGTTCTTTGTGTATGTGGAAGAACATGATTTTTGTAAGTGAGTGAGTGAATATAAGTAACGATAGTGGATATCAATGAATAAATTTACAGTGATAAATTCATCAATTAAGTCAATAAATTTATAATGATAAATTTATCAAGGGTAAATTACATTGACATCCCCTGAGATTTATCTTTATTACAGTTCCCCCTCACCTTTTGAAAATTACATCCCCTTCCCTGAGGTTTAAAGTTTCATTACAGATTATTCCCTCCAGCAATTTAATTTTTTTAAATACCAATTTTGCCCTCACTGTGTAAATTACATTGACACCTCTCACATTTTAGAAATTGCAATCCCCTCTCCAAGATTTAAAGTAGCAGTACCAATTGCCCCCTCAGTTAGTATTAGTTGAAAAAAAAAAATTCATTGAAAAAAAATTTAATTGGAAAAAAAATTAATTGAAAAAAAAATTTGGTTAGTCAAATTTTTAAATTTCTGTTTAAAAATCAACATAAACTCATTTTTTGAATTTACATTTTTTTCTCAAATTTACAAACTGAGATAACCATTTATAAATAAACAAAATTATTAAACAAGTTTTTATGACAGTTTTTAAAATTTTTGTAAATATAAATTGAAAACTAAAAACGAAATGGTTACCAAACAGGGCTCAGATGGTAAAAATATCTTAAAATTAACAAAAAATTAAATAAGTTACCAACGTAAGAAATGACTTATCAAAATATTCTTAGGCTATGTATGGTTTGATTTTTAGAATTTTTTTTTAAAAAAATTAAAAATTAATTTGGTTAAGAAATAAAAAATAAAAAACAATTATCATTTTTATATAATTTTTATCTTTCGAGTGTAATAAACATAAACCTCAAGGGGTGTCAGTGTAATTTTTATCTTATGTTGGTTTTAAACAAAAATTTAAAAATTTGACTAACAAAAAAATTTTTCAAATAATTTTTTTTCCAATTAATTTTTTTTTCAATAAATTTTTTTTTCAATTAATACTAACCAATGGGACAATTTGTAATGCTACTTTAAACCTTGGGAAGGGGATTGTAATTTCTAAAATGTGAGGGGTGTCAATGTAATTTACCCAGTAAGGACAAAATTGGTATTTGAAAAATTAAATTACTGGAGGGAGTAATCTGTAATAAAACTTTAAATTTCAAAGAAAGAAATGTAATTTCTAAAAGGTGAGTGGAGAACTGTAATGAATATAAACCTCAGAAAGGTGTCAATGTAATTTACCCATTTATGAATCATGACTTGCAAGTAAATAAGCCTAGTCGATATGACCGGCCCATAAATGCCCCTTTGATTATTGGTTGTTATTGGTCGTTAGATTTTTTTTTGTTGACTTTCTGTTGATTTCTTTGATTATGTAAACATTTTTTATAATTATAATCTATATTATATCTATACTATATATTAAGTAAAAAATAGTTTTTAACCTCAAGTTTTGTGGGAGTTTCAATATTCTAATATAAATTTCTTAATTTTTTAATTTAAAAAAAAAATCTTAGCATTTATTAACTTCTCCAAACTCCCAAGTCTTACCATTATAATAACACTTTAATGCATTAAGAACAAGCATAAAAAAAATTCTTTAAAATCCAACACATATGAATTTATTGAAAAGTCTCAACACATATGATTATTATCACTTATAATAACACTTTAATGCATTGAGAACAAGCATAAGAAAAATTTCTTGAAAAGTCTAACACATATGATTATTATCAAAATATTAAACTTTAATATAATATAATAATAAAAAAAGACATTTAATTCCTTAAAAAGTCCAACACATATGATTATTATCAAAATATTAACTTTAATATAATATAAAAAAAGAAAAAAAAAGATATTTAAAAAAAAAAACATTTAAAAATCACAATTCACATATATAGATAATTGTAAACACAATCCGTGCATAGCACGGGTGATATGCTAGTATTAAGTAAAAGGAAGTTTTTAACCTCAAGTCTTGTGGGAGTTCTAATCTCCCAATCTAAATTTCTTGATTTTTTGATTTAAAAAAAAAAAAAAACTTGGCATTTATTAACTTCTCCCAACCCCAAGTCTTACCCTCATAATAATACTTTAATGCATTAAGAACAAACATAAAAAAAATTTCTTGAAAAGTACAACACATATAATTATTATCAAAATATTAAACTTTAATATAATATAATAATAAAAAAAGACATTTAATTTTTTGAAAAGTCTAACACATATGATTGTTATCAAAATATTAAACTTTAATATAATATAAAAAAGGAAAAAAAGAAGGCATTGAAAAAAAAAAAGAAAAAAAACATTTAAAAATCGAAATTCACATATATAGATAACTAGTCTATCACCCGTGCTATGCACGGGATAATTATAGATAACTAGCCTATCACCCGTGTCATGCACGGGATAATTATAGATATTTATATTTGTTTTAGATTTTTTTTAATATATAAATTATGTTTTTTAAGATTTTTTATAAAAATAATTTAACAATCTTATCACTAACCATAGTGTATGGGAGAAGTTGAAAAGGGTATTGCAGTAACTATACACGGATTGTATCTATAATTATTTGTATGAGGGGATTTTAAATGCTCATCAGGGAATTTTATCAATAAATGCAGGCATGTGGAAAGACATGTGGATTGAAAAAAGTTAATAAATACTGATCAAGGGATTTTGACCAAATCAATAAATGCTGAGGTTTTTTTTTTTAATAAAAAATTTAGAAAATTCAGATTGGGATATTGAAACTCCCACAGGTCTTGGGGGTTAAAAATCTCATTTTGCTTAATATATAATATAAATATAGATAGATTGTAAATACAATTCGTACATAGCACGGGTGATATGCTGGTAAATGGTATATTACAAATCTTGTTGTAAATTATTTGTGGTGAAAAATACTACAAACTACATAAAAATAATGATATGTTATGATATTTATTATAAAATATTATAATTATATTACGTATGCTATGATAAAATGAATAGGGTAAATTACATTGACACTCTCTGAAGTTTATATTTATTACAATTCTCCTTTCACCTTTTGAAAATTACATCTCCCCCCTGAGGTTTAAAGTTTCATTACGAATTCTCCCCTTTAGCAATTTAATTTTTTTAAATACCAATTTTTCCCTCATTGGGTAAATTACATTGACACCCCTCATATTTTAGAAATTACAATCCCCTCCCCAAGGTTTAAAGTAGCATTATCAATTGCTCTCTCGGTTAGTATTAGTTAGAAAAAAAATTCATTGAAAACAAAATTAATTGGAAAAAAAAAATATTTGAAAAAAAAAATAATTGAAAAAAAATTTTGTTAGTAAAGTTTTTAAATTTCTGTTTAAAAACTAACGTAAGCTTATTTTTTGAATTTACGTTTTTCCTCAAATTTACAAACTGAGACAATCTTTTATAAACCAAAAAAATTATCAAACAAATTTTTATGACAGTTTTTAAAATTTTTGTAAATATAAATTGAAAACTGAAAACGAAATGGTTACCGAACAGGCTTGATGGTAAAAATGTCGTAAAATTAATAAATAATTAAATAAGTTACCAATTTAAGAAATGACTTATCAAAAGATTTTTAAGCTATGTATGGTTTGATTTTTAGAATTTTTTTTCACAATTAAAAATTAATTTGGGTAAGAAATAAGAAATAATTATCAAACCATACATAGCCTAAGAATACTAAATTCTTAGGCTATGTACCACCAAACACATAATATTTTTTACTTTTTTATTTTTTATTTCTTAACCAAATTAATTTTTAATTTTTTAAAAAAATTTCTAAAAATCAAACCATACATAGCCTAAGAATCTTTTGATAAGTCATTTCTTACGTTAATAACTTATTTAATTATTTGTTAATTTTACGATATTTTTACCATCAGGTTTGTTTGGTAACTATTTCGTTTTCAGTTTTTAATTTATATTTAAAAAAATTTAAAAAACTCTCATAAAAACTTGTTTGATAATTTTTTTGGTTTATAAATGGTTGTCTCAGTTTGTAAATTTGAAGAAAAAACGTAAATTTTAAAAATGAGCTTACGTTGATTTTTAAACAGAAATTCAAAAACTTTACTAACAAAAATTATTTTCAATTAATTTTTTTTTCAAATTAATTTTTTTCTAATTATTCTTTTTTTCAATGAATTTTTTTTCTAACTAATACTAGCCGAAGGGACAATTGGTAATGCTACTTTAAACCTTAGGGAGGAGATTTTGTAATTTCTAAAATGTGAGGGATGTCAATATAATTCACCCAATGAGGGCAAAATTGGTATTTAAAAAAATTAAATTGCTGAAGAAAAAATTTGTAATAAAACTTTAAATCTCAAGAGAGATGTAATTTCCAAAAAGTGAAGGAAGAAACTATAATAAATATAAATTTCAAGGAGCGTTAGCGTAATTTACCCAAATGAATATGATATGGTCTGTATCAGAATGTGACATGTCGCTAAAAGTTTTTAACTACATGTTCCTCCAATTGTTTTTGTCCACATATTTTCATGGTCCAGAATGCACATCATTTAATTCTTCAACCAATGCATTGAATGTGTGCAGAGACTATAAGTACATTGGAGTCCGGATCCTCGGCCGCCATTCTCGGCTGCCCTTCCCAGCAGCACCCCAAAACGACATCGTTTTGGGGCAAATTTTCAACCAAAAAAAAAAAGGCCAAAACTAGAATTTGGGCTCTTTCTCAAACAGAGTTGTATACAATACAGTATATCCTCTCTGAGTCTTCAAGATTTCACCTAAAATATAGGGTTTTACACAGAATTTTATCTAAAACAGAGTTTTATACAACATATCCTTCTGGGTCTTCAAGATTTCACCTGAAACATAGGGTTTTATACAGAAATTTTCAAGACCCATCTCAAACAAAGTTCATACAGTATATTTCTCTCTAGAAATTATGATGATGGTGATTGATACCAACAAGAATGGGTTGTGATTGGAAATGAGAGTAGTTGAAATTAGGGCAAATTCAAATGGAAGAAAGAGGAGGATTTGCTTACCACTTGGGGAAGAAGGTATTGAATCCTTGTTTTTTTTGACCTGTGCTTTTGATTGGTGGGATGTAGGATTTGGAGGGCGGCGGATCTGCGGCGGAGGACGATGGTTTGGAGGCTTGCTTGGCGGTTTCCGAAGATCCAGTGAGCATTTGGACGACTTGTTTGAATGTGGCGGTGTCGGCTTGGACGAAGGTTGTTGGGTAGGGGTTGGATTCAGATCTGGAGAGAGGGGGTTTTGGGGTGAGAGGAGGGGTTTGAGAGTGGAGGACTCCATTGCTGTTGGTGCTGCTGGTATTGGGGGAGTTTGTGGGAGATGGGTTTGATCGAGATGGTGGCTCGTCATTGGTGGCTCGATCAAGATCGCGAGAGAGAGATGGCTCGTCGTTGGTGGCGAGATCAAGATCGCGAAAGAGAGAGAGAGAGAAGGGGGCTCGCGAGATCAAACCCACCCCACCGCTGGTTTCTTTCTTCTTCACCCTTTCTGGGTTCTGGTTTTGGTTTTTTTTTTTTTTTTTTTTTTTTGAAAAATTTGCCCCAAAACGACGTCGTTTTGGGGCGCTGCTGGGAAGGGCGGCCGAGAATGGCGGCCGAGGATCCGGACTCAAGTACATTGTGGGTCAATTATTCACATAGCTTCCCACTAGTGATGAAAGATATTGTAGAATATCAAAAAATTTAGAACATCCCCACAGCTAGAAGTATTTAGGGTATTTTAAGCATTTTGTTTAGTCTCGTCCAGAGGTGTAAAAAAAATTAATAGAACCAAATCGATTGATTGAAATCGATCAAAATTTTAATTCTTAGTTTGCTTTTTTTTATAATATATGATCTGTTTTAATTTTAAAATTTTTTATATTGATAGAAACTAAACGGACCAGATATTATATCAAAATATTTTATATTTTAATTCTTTAAGCATTATATGATAAATGACTAATATAATATACTTTTGTGATAAAATTGGAGAGAGAAAACATTAATAGATCAATTTTCATACATTCATTTATTTTTTATTTTATGTGAAATTCTACAAGCTTTTGTATAACCCTTTAAAAATTCAAGCAAATCCCTCTTCTACATCAAAACGATAATCGATAAAACCAAATTATAGTATACAATCTGTATTAATTCTCAACCATCAAAACTAAAAGAATCGAGTGCTAAACTTACTCTCAACACTAACCAAACCAAATTGAACCGAACCGTTTACACCTCTCTCATCATATAGCAGTACGGACGGAATCAAAATTTTATCACCACAGGGGCCAAAAGATAAATAATATTTTTTCACCATATAGACGAACACATACGATACATAAATTATATATACATAAAAAAAAATCAAATATTATAGAAACAAACTCTAATAGGATGAAAAAAATTTTGGTAGAAAATAAGATATCTATCTATACTATATATTAAGCAAAAGGGGGTTTTTAGCCCCAAGTTTTGTGGGAGCTCCAATCTCCCAATCTAAATTTCCTAATTTTTTGATTTAAAAAAAAAATCTTAGCATTTATTAACTTCTCCCAACTCCCAAGTCTTACCCTCATAATAACACTTTAATGCATTAAGAACAAGCATAAAAAAAATTCTTTGAAATCCAACACATATGAATTCATTGAAAAGTCCCAACACATATGATTATTATCCCTCATAATAACACTTTAATTATTAAGAAAAAGCATAAAAAAAATTCTTAAAAAGTTCAACACATATGATTATTATCAAAATATTAAACTTTAATATAATATAATAAAAAAAGACATTTAATTCCTTGAAAAATCCAACACATGATTATTATCAAAATATTAAACTTTAATATAATATAAAAAAGGAAAAAAAGAAGACATTTAAAAAAAAACATTTAAAAATCACAATTCACATATATAGATAATTGTAAGGACAATCCGTGCACAGTTTTTAAAATTTTTGTAAATATAAATTGAAAATTGAAAATTGAAAACTGAAAACGAAATGGTTATCAAACAGGGCTCGGATGGTAAAAATATCTTAAAATTAACAAACAATTAAATAAGTTACCAACGTAAGAAATGACTTATCAAAAGATTCTTAGGCTATCTGTGGTTTGATTTTTAGAATTTTTTTAAAAAAAATTAAAAATTAATTTGGTAAAGAAATAAAAAATAAAAAATAATTATCATTTTCATATAATTTTTATCTTTCGAGTGTAATAAACATAAACCTCAAGGGGTGTCAGTGTAATTTTTATCTTATGTTGGTTTTAAACAGAAATTTAAAAATTTGACTAACAAAATTTTTTTTCAAATAATTTTTTTTCCAATTAATTTTTTTTTAATGAATTTTTTTTTCAATTAATACTAACCGATGGGACAATTTGTAATGCTACTTTAAATCTTGGGAAGGGGATTGTAATTTTTAAAATGTGAGGGGTGTCAATGTAATTTGCCCAGTAAAGGCAAAATTGGTATTTGATAAATTAAATTGCTGGAAGGAGTAATCTGTAATAAAACTTTAAATTTCAAAGAGAGAGATGTAATTTTTAAAAGGTGAAGGGAGAACTGTAATAAATATAAACTTTAAGAAGGTGTCAATGTAATTTATCCATTTATGAATCATGACTCGTAAGTAAATAAGTCTAGTCCATATGACCGACCCATAAATGCCCCTTTGATTATTGGTTGTTTTTGGTCGTTAGATTTGTTTGTTGACTTTCTGTTGATTTCTTTGATTATGTAAACATTTTTTATGATTATAATGATACTTGTATCAATTGAGTAAATAAATAAATAGGTAAAGGCGAAATGCAGCAAATAAAGTATAAAATATGAAAAAGTATAACGTTTAATATATTAATTTTTTTATTAATTTAACTTTTTTACTGCACCACTGTAATCTATCTATCTATTCCTCTTATATATTCAAAAATGTCTAAAATCCCTTTTTTTTCCACCCTCTTTGACCCCCTCTCTCTTTTATTGGTTAGATTTTCTTTTCTTTTCTTTTTTTATTTTCTTTGTTCTCCAATCACCACCTGTCACATGTGTGTGGGGGTGGTGGGGATGGTAATTGGAGGGAGTCTCCATCACTCCTCATTTTTAGTTTACTAAATAGATTACAAAAAGCCTATTAGCCAATATATTTAATTAATTGGTAAATTACATTGACACCTCCTGAGATTTATATTTATTACAGTTCTCCCTTTATCTTTTGGAAATTACAACTCCCTCCTTGAGATTTAAAGTTTCATTACATATTACTCCTTCCAGTAATTTATTTATTTTTAAATACCAATTTTTCCCTCACTGGGTAAATTAATTTTAGAAATTACAATCCCTTCCCCAAGGTTTAAAGTGGTATTACCAATTGCCCCATCGGTTAGTATTAGTTGAAAAAAAAATTAATTGGAAAAAAAATTAATTGAAATTTTTTTTTTGTTAGTCAAATTTTTAAATTTCTTTTTAAAAATCAACGTAAACTCATTTTTTGAATTTACGTTTTTTCCTCAAATTTATAAACTGAGACAATCATTTATAAACCAAAAAAATTATCAAACAAGTTTTTATGACAGCTTTTTAAATTTTTGTAAATATAAATTGAAAACTGAAAACGAAATGGTTACCAAACAGGTCTCAGATGGTAAAAATGTCATAAAATTAACAAATAATTAAATAAGTTACCAACGTAAGAAATGACTTATCAAAAGATTCTTAGGCTATGTATGGTTTGATTTTTAGATTTTTTTTAAAAAAAAATTAAAAACTAATTTGGTAAAGAAATAAAAAAATAAAAAATAATTATCATTTTTATATAATTTTTATCTTTCGAGTGTAGTAAAGATAAACCTCAAGGGGTGTCAGTATAATTTTTATCTTACGTTGGTTTTTAAACAGAAATTTAAAAATTTGACTAACCAAATTTTTTTTCAATTAATTTTTTTTTCAATTATTATTTTTTTCAAATAATTTTTTCCAATTAATTTTTTTTCAATGATTTTTTTTTCAACTAATACTAACCAAGGGGCAATTGGCAATGCTACTTTAAACCTTGGAGAGGGGATTGTAATTTCTAAAATGTGAGGGGTGTCAATGTAATTTACCCAGTGAGAGCAAAATTAGTATTTAAAAAAATTAAATTGCTGGAAGGAGCAATCTGTAATGAAACTTTAAACATCAGGGAGGGAGATGTAATTTCTAAAATGTGAGGGGAGAACTGTAATAAATATAAATCTCAGTGGTGTCAATGTAATTTGCCCTTAATTAATTATTTAAAAAGTAATCATTCCTTAATTTATGGATTTCAAAATGCATGATTTATGGCTTTTAAATTGGAAATATTCACATTATATATTCTCTCCCATCTATACTCTCTAACCTAATATATTATAATATATTATTTATGTATATGTTGATTTATGTCAATTTTAATAATTTATTTTATATCCCTGTTAGGGATACCCACTACATAGTATAATTTACATATTATGTATCAATATTAATAATCAGACCAAGTAAAGTCTCAATAACTATATCAAAACTGAGTTCAATTAATAAATTGTCCTAAAATTTTAGTACATAATTTATATGTATATCTATCTATCTATATCTATATATTATAATAGCATAAGGCTCTGTAAACTTCAAAGTATTAATCTAAACTTTCTAAATTTTTTTTTTTAAATTTTGAAAGTTAAGAAATGTACCTAACATAAAAATATTGGCACATCTCACCATATCTATAATTTTGGAATTTAAAAATCTTTATATAGAAAGTAAAAAAAAAAATAAAATTAGCCATATATAACTCATATTTAATTTAAAATTTAAGAATTTTAAGAGATAGTTTAAATGTAACTTTAGTCTTGTATAATTTCAAAATATAAATCAAAATTTTAATTTTTTTTTATTTTTTGAAACTAAAAATTACATGTATCATGTGAAAAATTTGAAAAATTTAGGCGACTAAATATTTATAGCCAGTTTATTAATTAAAGAGAAAATTTCACATATACATGTCAAAGAAAATTTAATCTATT
Organism: Camellia japonica; assembly: GCA_030407325.1. Taxonomy (NCBI): domain Eukaryota; kingdom Viridiplantae; phylum Streptophyta; class Magnoliopsida; order Ericales; family Theaceae; genus Camellia; species Camellia japonica. Next base: position 97,913,181 of record JAPPVO010000019.1, on the reverse strand, counting down.
GTGCATATTTTTATGCAACGTCTAAATATACATGTAATGTGCTTAAAATTAGATTTGATTTTAGCGCTATCTTTTAACTATATTTACCACTTTCATGCTAAATAAACTCATAAAGTATTATATATATATTTTTATTTTTCCATCACTTTTTAACACTTTCATCTTAAACAAACTCAACCTAAGAATTTAACTAGAGCCAAGGATTATGGGCATAAAAGTTTACTCAAATTCGATTTTTAGATTACTTTTAGTGTTTAATCCAATGTTTGCACTTTCTTTGTAGCTTATGTCTATCTCAACTTAAGAAATTATGATACAATTTAAATATAAATTTTAAATTTATTATTACCAAATATTTCAACTAATTAACTGTTCAATTTTTTAGATCAGGCGTAAGGCTTAGATTAGAACATGACCCATAGTTTATACATAAATATATCAAACTATTCATGTAATAGTTTTAACCATAAATTTATAAATCTTAATCAATATGTATAAACATGTACATATTTCTTATTTTATTTGAAAAAATAAGAGCAATGTATTTACTAATTTAATAAATGGGTTAATTGGTCCATGGGTTGAGTATTTTTTAATGATTAGGTTAGGGTCAAGTGGGTATAAAAATCTATCCCACTTTTAATGTCAAGTCAAAATTTAGTTTTAGAAGCCAATTCTTATATGTTTTTATTTGAGAATTATAACCTAAGGTAAAGTATAATTTTTATGCTTTAGTAAACAAATTTTAAGGTTTACAAAATAAACAATGGGTAATTAATATATTGACAAATATGATTTATTATATCAACTCTAATATAGGATAAACTAAAATTACAAAACTCATAAGATAAAATATATTTATATTTAATCGTAAATATAGTTTTTTAATTGATCTTATTTTTGTTTAATATCAATTAAACTATAAAATGTATTTCGTATTAAGAACTTAAAACACATTTAATCATAACAATAAAAAAAATTATGTAAGTCGTGAAAATAGTTAAAATTTAATTCATTCTAAAATAAATAAGTTCAGTAACTAATTTCATTATTATGATTTTATAGATAAAAAAAAAAGGAACGATAATCATAAAAAACACTACAAAATTTCCTAAAATTAAGAGGCATTTTTTGTTCATTTTTTTTATTTATTAGTATTTATATATACAACGCATATAAAATTATTCATTATTTTATACGAGTCGAGTTCGAATTTATTTGAGAATCTATACCAACTCAACCAATCTATCATCAATTAATGCTTAATCAAAATTTTAATAGCCAAATAATGGGATGAAGGGTGGAGACAACGCTAGATTAGAGAAGAGAGGTTGCTTTGGTAGGAGTAGAAGTTGACTTGTGGCAAAGGGAAGGAGGGGAAATTAAAAGTAGTGGTGGTCGCACAAGACAGGTGCTTTAAATAAGAGTTGATGTAGTTAAAAGAGTAGAGATGAAAATTGGAGAGATGATGGTTGGTAAAAATAGTTAAAATTTAATTCATTTTAAAATAAAAAAGATTAGTAACTAATTTCATTATTATGATTAATTTTATAGATTAAGAAAACAATAATCATAAAAAGCACTACAAAACTTCCTAAAATTAAGAGGCATTTTTTGTGCATTTTTTATTTATTAGTATTTATATATACAACACATATAAAATTAGTCATTATTTTATACGAGTCGAGTTCAAATTTATGTGAGAATCTATACCAACTTAACCAATCTATTATCAATTAATGGTTAATCAGACTTTTGATGGCTAAACAATGGGATGAAGGGTGGAGACAACAAGGGACGGAACTAGACTTTTGAGGGAGGGGGGCCATTAAATAGGGGTATAGACTTACACTGGTGATACAGTAATGTATGTTCCAGACAAAATTGATGAAAAATAAAAGATTCAATGTAGTAATGAATAATGCAAATCTTAAAACAAAAACAAGAAATACTCAATGATATTAGAACATAGTAACAATGAAAAGACTATGGCACACACTCTCCTCTCTTATTATAAAAGAAATTAAGATTTTTCGTGATATTAGTTATGAACAATTATGATTATATTAAGGACGCAATCATTAAATATATATATATATATATATTGATTATGAACCGTTGCGGTTATATATAAATATTAAAATATTACAAACTATTATAATAAGAAAGGTTATGAATCATTTTGATTTTATCACGAATCAATATAATAAAATTATGAAAAGTATTCTTTCTTGTAGGGATATATATTATAGCCTTTCCCTAACAATGAATTTTAAAAATATATAATTAACTCTACATTGTTCATTAACTAGAATAAAAAATATATATTAATCAATTAAGATAAACAGATCGATTACAAGATATTTTAATATAAAAAGGCCTAATTTGGAAACAATTTATTTTAGTAATTTTTTTGCTTTTTATAAGAAGATGTGCAGAAAAGTAGAGAGAATGATGTAATAATTTATAGTAATTTTTTGACTTTTCAGCTAAAATACTTAGTCCCCAAATGATTCTAAGTCCAATTAATGAATAAAGGAAAACAACAAGCAAAGAGTTCTTTGACTTGAGATAGGAAAAAGAGTTCACAGTTGTTCAATGGGGAAAGGGCCAAACATGTATAAAATGAAAAGTACAGACTATTTGCAAATACTAGCTAACAGTAATGTTCAACTGGGTAGCGGCGGCGGCGGCGGCGGCGGGGGAGGGGGCATGGCCCCTCACTGTCCCTCCCTCTATGGTCCGTCCCTAGAGACAATGTTAGATTAGAGAAGAGAGGTTGCAGATGGGAGTAAAAGTTGACTTGGGAGAAAAGTATGGAAGAGAAGATTGACAAGTTTGTAAATCAACGTACATAGAAACATTTGATAAGAACCACTTATAAAATTTTCAACAATAATTTAAATCAACGTATAAGATAGTCGTATGTAGAATCATTTAATAAGGGCCACTTACAAATTTTTTAATAATGACTTATTTTAAATTATAAAATTTTGTGTATAACATGAATAATATGCTAGTAAAGTATAATGAAAAACAGAGATTAATATGGAAAATAAATGAAGAAAGGGAGTATGCAGTCTATCTGTAATAGAGGGATTAATATGAAAAATAAATGAAGAAAGAGAGTGGAGTCGGTATATTGTCTTCTTTTAGGGGAAACCGTATGGTTATGCACTCTACCATAAATTAATAAAATTTTATAATATTAATTATAAAATGTGTAATTCTATCATAAATTAGTGTAATAAAATACTCAAAATTTTATGAATCATGTAACAAAAGTTTGTAGTTTAAGTTAATTTGTAATGAGATTACACATTTTGTGATTGATGTTATAAAATTTTGTGATAAAATTAAGTCAATTTGTGACGGGGTGTGGACCATAGAATTTCTCCTGTTTTAATGTTGTTCAGTTGGAGGGTTCCTCAAAGGAAAAATTACAAATCAGTGTAAGTTTTTAAAATAATTTTAAATTAATAATAAATTTTATCAATTTTAATAATTAAAATTATAAACTTTTCCATTAATTTACAAATATTTTGTGAAGTTTTAACTGATTTGCAATTTTTCCTTCCTCTAAAAGCATTATTAAGAACTATCGTTTTGATGTTTTGATGTGAAACAGAGAGCGTACGTGTAAGGAAAAGTGATTTGCAATGTTTGGCAAGAAGGTTTGGGTGAGTTAGGGGCTAAAATAACTATAAAAAATAAAATAGGTTATTTTAGTCTAAAAAATAAAATATCAAATTCAACTCATAACTATTACAATTCTCTCTTATAAAAAAAGTCAAAAAAGTCAAAAAGTCTTTCCCAAACCAGACTAAAATAGTCAAAAAGCCAACCCACTTCCCAAACGGAGGCTATGTTAGGTTTCGTTTTTTTGAGTTATTTTTTAAAAAAGTGATTTGAAAATTTTGTTTTGAAAATGAATATATATGTAGTTTTAAAAAAAATGTACTATGCAATTTCAAATTTCCCTTCAAAAGTTGAGAGAGAGGGCTAGATACATTGATTAATTAAAAAAAAAAAATTCCCTCCAAAATGCACTATACATTGACCAATCAAATTTCTCTCCAAAAGTTATACTAAGATTTTGAAAACTTTATCCCATTTTCAAAATAACCAAACAAAAACTTCAAAATTTTCAAAAAAATGGGTTTAGAAAAATGAAACCAAACATGGAATTAAGTATTCAAACTAATTGAAATTTTAGTGTTTGGTTTGTTTTTTACAGCAGTCATACTAAAAATTCAGACTTAATTATTTATAAATTATTTAAAATAAAATTTAGATTTAATTATTCAAAAATTATTTAAAATTATCATCTTGTAGTTTAGTTTATTTTACATATAAATCTTATATTATACAAATTTAATCTCTAGCTCACAACCGTCCACTCAGAAAAATCTAAATAGACAAGTTTACAGTTTTTATAATATAAATCTATTTTGATTTTGATAAATTTTATATTGATGCATATTGAACCGATAGAAATATTATATTCAAATATTTTGTATCTGATGCCTTGGTTTAGGAAGTGGGTTGGCTTTTTGGCTTTTTGGCTATTTTAGCCTGGGCTATTTTAGTCTGGTTTGGGAAGGACTTTTTGGCTTTTTTGATTTTTTTGTGAGAGAGGATTGTAATGATTATGGGTTAGATTTGATGTTTTATTTTTTATGACTAAAATAGCCCATTTTATTTTTTGTTACTATTTTAGCCCCTAACCCACCCAAACCTTCTTGCCAAACATTGCAAATCACTTTTCCTTACAAGTACGCTCTCTGTTTCACATCAAAACATCAAAACGATAGTTTTAGGGGTTGTTCGGGATGACTTAAATAAATATACTTTTTTTGGTAAAAAACAACATTTCAGTCCGTCCATACCATTTCACTGGTGAGCTAGAGAAACCCAACAATATTATAAACTCGAAAAATTTATGGAGAAAAACATTAAAAAAACACTATGATTAATATTTGTTTCAAGTATAAATCTTAGGACAAATTACACAAATAGTCCCTATAGTTTGGGGCTTGTGTCACTTTGGTCCTTGACTTTTCAATTGTGACACATTTGACCCTGAATTTTGAATCTTGTTCAAAATAAGGACAATTGAATATATAATTAGATTTTTAAGGGTAAAATTGTCAATTTGATAAAATATAAATTAATTTGACAAAAATAAATGTCAAACAAATATTTTTGAATTTTTAAAAATTATTTCTACCTACTAAAAATAAAATTATATAAAATTGATAAATCTTTTAGACATTTATTTATTTATTTTTACCAAATTAATTTTTATTATGTGTTTGGATGATGATCATGTAAAATTAATTTTAAAAAATTAATCATGTAATTTTTATTAATTTTACATAATTTTATCATTGGTGGATAAAAATAATTTTAAAAAAATTAAAAATATTTTTTTGATATTTATTTTTTGTTAAATTAGTTTATATTTTATCAAATTGACGATTTTACCCTTGAAAAATCTAATGATATTTTCAATTGTCCTTACTTGAAACAAAATTCAAAATTCAGGGTCAAATGTGTCACAATTGAAAAGTCAGGGACCAAAGTGACATAAGTCTCAAACTATAGGGACTATTAGTGTAATTAACCCTAAATCTTATTCGGACTAAAATTTTTGACGAATTTTCATTTTTCTTATTTGTTAAACCACGACAATATCCACGGACCACAATAATTATTGTTTCATATAGAACTAAGTCACAAAATTGAGTTATTTTATTTTATTTTTTGTAGTATTATTTTTTCAATATATTTTTTCAAAATGTTTCATGATAATATTTTATTTTTAAATACACCTAATCTAACCACACTTAAAAATATAATATTTATGAAAAAAACTTTAAAAAATTCACCAAATATGCAAAAATATAAAAAATTTATTACATTTTTATATTTTGTTGTATTCAATGAATTTTTTAAAGTTTTTGAATACACCAAAATTAAGTTGATTTAAAAAGTTAAAAAAAATGATTAAAATATTTCAAAAAATCATTAAAAATACAAAATATGAATTAAAAACTCAAACAAATGTTTTTGAAAAGGGTTTGGCTTCTCTCAAATTGGCATCTCAACTTGAGAGAGCATTTGGGTTTGGTAGGCCCATTTTGGAATCGATTCGGATGATTTAAACCGTTTATATTTTAAGACTATTCGAATCATATTTGTTTTAAAAAAATAGACGGCAAATATAATTTCAAAATAATCATATATTTTTTAATATAAATGTGATTTAAACATATAACTACTGATATTTAATCATCTTAATTTTTTACATGAATATTTTCCTTAATAAATCCTAAAAATAAACAGTTCAAATTATTACAACGATACTTATAATAAGTTCTACGAATCTCTTAAGTGCTCTCATAATGAGATCCAATTGGAGAGTTCAATCCTTTTGAAAACTCCATACCAAACAAACTTATCCCATTGCTATTTTTTACGTTGTACATACATGTTAATGAGTGTTTGGATTTGTTTATTTTTGTAACGCTTTTTTAGTTTTGTTTTTATTTTTTAAGGAACTAAAAAAGTTAATCTGTTTAGAAAGTTGTACGGGAGCCAAATATCCGATACCACTCGTACTTCTCGCGTCCAAGCTGCGTCTTCCTCCGATCGTCTTGCGAACACAACGAAGGTGAGTTACCCGGCGGTGTGTTGTTGGTAAACCCCTCTGACGTCAAGTTAGCACACACTCAGAGAGAGAGAGAGAGAGAGAGAGAGAGAGAGAGAGAGAGAGAGAAGAGAAGAGAAGACAATGTGTTAGAGTTTCTCTCACCAGATGATGTTCCATGCCCAGCATGGGGGCTACAGTTATGTTTATATACTTTCTGCGATTACCTCTGCATCCATTCGCCCAATGACACGTGGACCTGCTCTCCTATCACATTCCCCCACGTGTAAACGCAAATTTAGCTAAACATCACCTAATCAAATCGCCAAACAGCATTGGCGCGAACGGATAACCTGGCGCCGCCCCCTCTTCCTACGACCGCACTACTTCCGAGACATGCAATGCTCTGAACTAAGCTCTGTCATGACCGAGCTCGGCCGCCCTCCGTTATGACTGAGCTTCGTTATGACATGCATTACTTCCACTGCGGCTCAACCGCCCTCCGCTATGACCGAGCTCCTGCTCAGTTGGATTGGTCTGCAGAGGATCTGACCCACCTAACTCAGCAAGTAAATAAAGTGAACCGAGCTCGCAGTCTGACATTACGTCGGCCAAATCGGACCTGGGCCTCGACCGAGTGCACTAACACCGAATTAGCCCAACCCAGCTCGACCCAAACTTGCCTGGCCCAATTTGTCAGGCCATTACCACGACCCAAAGCCAGATTATGAAATCTCCCTCTCAAAAGTTATTAAAAAAAACTATTTTTATGTGAATAAAAAATTGATATAATATTTTACTTTTTTTAGTTAATGACAAAAAATGTAGTGTTTTTCAAAAAAAAATTTAACCAAATATTGTCTATTTGGCTTGATTTTTCAAAAATTAGTTTTATGATTTGTCGTTTTTTTAGTGATTTTTAAAAATATTTTAATTTATTTATTTTATACTTTTTAGATGCACTTAACCAAGATACATTTAAAAAATAAAATAAATTGAATAAAAATATTAAAAAATCATTAAAGCCAAACAAAAATTCAAACAAAAATCTGTGTATTTTTATTCAAGTTTTCATTTGTTTTTAATAAAATTTTTTTATATTTTAGTTAAATTTTTTAACATTTTACACGCATCTAACCTTAATCTATCTAAAATGTTAAAAAAAAAAATCTTTAAAATATGAAAAAATAAAAAATAAAAAATTCAAAGAACAAAAATTCATCTAAAAATAATTTGTAAAAACTTGGCCCAATGTGGCCAATTTCAAGCAGCTGAAGGCCCAAGAATGATGGGGGTTTGCATCCAAAAAATTATTTAGTATGCTCGATTTTTCAGTACTCTCTATTAAATTATTTAGGGTTATAATTTACTCTCAATATACCTTATATTTTTTTCACAAATTACCTTGTAAATTAAAAATCTTGAATTGACAACCATTGTTGCTTCATAATCTATCAAAAAGTTTGTAAAAAAATTGAGATAATAAAAGAGCATCATAGTAAAACATAATTAAATCAAACAAAACTGTTTGTAATTCAACAAAAACATGTCTCAATCTCCAATTTTACTCCTCCTCAGTGGCAGACTCACCATTCTTCTTGTTATCCTTCCTAGCATACCTTTGGTTCCTCAGAAACATAGGTGCATCTGTATTAAAATCAAAAAAATAAAAAATAAAAAATAAATAAAATCAAGATCGAAACTTTGCTGCCATTTGGCAAGTTGGTTTAGAGTGGGTTGGGAGTAAAAAAAGCACAAAAAGTTAAAATAGGTTAAATAAGTCAATAGGATAAAATATTACATTCAAATCAAAATTATTTCATTTGTTCTCTAAAAAAAATCATAAAAACTAAAATATTATTTCCAAACAGAGCTAATTTAATTAGGTTAAGTTAACCAAAAAATCAAAAAATTAAATTAAAAAAGTTCTTTCCAAAAACGAACATTTTCATATCTATATAATCAAATTGGGTTGCAAACGCTGATGTATATTGGGAGGTGTTTGGGAAGAAATTTTTTTAATTTTTTTTAGTTAAAATAGTACTGAAAAATAAAATAAATTAAAATAATCAATAAGATAAAGTGTCATATCAAACCCATAGTTATTTTACTTTTTCTCTCACAAATATCACATCTAACTACAAAAAAATCTAACTAACTTCTTAAATATAAAAATTTTAACCACTTAAAATAACCAAAAATTAAAATCACCTATTAAAATAATAACTTTTTAAACACCAACATAGGCATAAATGAGTACAAATAATATGAAGAGAGAGACAGAGAGTACGCCTTTAATACGCAGAGAGAGAGAGAGAGAGAGAGAGAGAGTACGCCTTTAATACGCCTGTGTTTTCTGGTTTTTTTTTAAACACCAACATAGGCATAAATGAGTACAAATAATATGAAGAGAGAGACAGAGAGTACGCCTTTAATACGCAGAGAGAGAGAGAGAGAGAGAGAGAGAGAGAGTACGCCTTTAATACGCCTGTGTTTTCTGGTTTTTTTTTTTAACGAAATTTTTTGAACATTTTGATACCTTTTTTGTGAGCCTTATAAAACTAGTTATGGGCAGTATGATTCTTAGGTTATATGTTTTACATAAATATATATATACATAAATAAATAATTATACTCCATCTGTCCTAAAATAATGATCCCTCTTGGAGAATCTAACTTTTTATAGTAGTACAATTATTGTATTTGAAAAAAGTTAAATTTTCAAAATTATCCTTTTGATAGTACATTTTTTTTAGAATATCAATGTCATAATTGTACTTTTTATATCGTTTATTAATTTAAAAGAATGGCAAAATAGGAAATTTATATTATTTTTGTACTTGATTTTTGAAGAGGGACTAATATTTTGGAACAATGAAAAATAGAATAAGGGACTAATATTTTGGAATAATGAAAAATGGAATGGGACGGAGGGAGTACCTTAATATTTAAGAATATTTATCAATAAATTCCATCACACAAATAACTACTTCAATTAGTTATAATTTTTTTTTATTGATTTGCTAAGTCCTATTAGCGGAGAGTGTTTTTTTTTTTCTCTCTCTCTCTTTTCGTGTGGTCCTATTTTTGATTTTGGTAGTATTTTGATAGACAATTATACCCCTTTATTAATGTGACAACTATGATGTGATATTCTAATGTGATTGATATTAATATTACACTCCAACGCTGTGATACTAAAAAAAAAAAAAAATTTAAAAACTCCTTAGTGTCTTTTTCTAAATGTGATAATGTGACGGGTATGATGTGACACTCAAAAACTTTTACTCTAAAAAAAATAATTCCTCCTTAGTGTACTTTTTCAAATGTGACTGTGGCAGGCATAATGTGACATCCCAAAAAAATAAAGACTCCTTAGCCTCCGTTTGGGAAGTGGGTTGGCTTTTTAGCTATTTTAGCCTGGGCTATTTTAGCTTGGTTTGGGAAGGACTTTTTGGTTTTTTGACTTTTTTTGTGTGAGAGAGGATTGTAATGATTATGGGTTGGATTTGATGTTTTGTTTTTTGTGGCTAAAATAGCCTATTTTATTTTTTGTGGCTATTTTAGCCCCTAACCCACCCAAACCTTCTTGCCAAACATCACCTTAGTATACTTTTCTCAAACGTGACAACGTGATAGGTATAACACGACACTTCAAAAAAAAAAAAAAAAACTCCTTTGTGTACTTTTCTCAAACGTAACAACGTGATATGTATGATGTGACACTTTATAAAAAATTAAAAACTCTTTAGTGTACTTTTCTTAGCGTAACATGTGACATTCAAACGTGGCGGGTATGATATGACACTCTAAAAAAATTAAAAACTTTTTAATATATATTTTTTTCCAAATATAACACTTTGACGTGGTATGTATGATGTGACACTAAAAAACTCTTTCGTGTACTTCTTTTTTCTTTTTTTTTTTTCTTTTTTTTTCTAAATGTGACACTCCAATGTGATGGGCAAATGAGTCATTACACATCCAAAAGGATTAAATGGATCACAAGAAAAAATATGGGACTACATGTATTATAAGTCTAAAATATGGGATATATTGGTCAATCTCCCTAATATTTATGTGAATACTTATCTCATCTTTCATAAATTATTTTTAAAAATAATTTTTATTATTATTCTCATCCATTATTTGATTTTGCTCAAATTTTATTCTATTTGCAAGTAATAATACAATAAGAAACAATATTGATGATAATAGTGAGTTTTAGTGAGGTGGATTGGAGTTTTGAAATGAAAAAGAAAATAATTAAAACTTGGAAAAGAAGATGAAGAGACTTGAATATGAAGAATACATATGAGTGATTAGGGTATACCATGAGAAAACAGACCATTATTTAAAGGACTTATTTGGGACATTTTGGTGTAACTAGAGGTGGTTTAGCACATCCATCATTGTAACATAAAGAGGGTAATTTATAAATACATTCTTAAAATTTATTTAAAATACTGATTGCTCTTCATAATTTTAAAAATTACATTTCATCTCTTTAAATTTATAATCACATAACTAATGACCCATTTTATTAATAACAAATTAAGTTAGTTGACAATTTTTAATAATGTCATATATATATATTTTAATCAACAATTCATGTAATGTTATTGTTGTATAAAAAAGTAGTTAAATTTTTTTTTTTTTGGGGGTTATGTTATGCCCCGAAAAATTATACAATAAGGATTCACCAACTTTCATTATTTAATGTAACATAAGTAAATTACAATATTAATATAATTATCAAATCTCCCACATTCGTAATTTATTAACCATCAAGAGATTTACAAAAAAATGCCCCATATGCGGTTATATATTCAGCATTCTTAGAATATAAATCTATAGCATGTAGCAAGGAAGTTTAGTACGAATTAATGCCCTCAAGGGCTACAAATTCCAAAGCTTAAGCCCGGTTACACAAAAGTGATTTTAACCCCATCCATATAAAGTCCTTGGCATGTCAAAAATAATTACAATAAAAGAAAAGAGCCTTGTGCTCTCAAAACATATTTCCACGCCTCTAACTTGGTGGGATCACCACATTATTTCCTGCACAAAATCCCATAGGGGTGAGCATAAGCCCAGTAGGAAAACCTTAACAAAGTATATACATTTTATACAATCTCATGGGATGAATGCATATGTCAGACCATGTTAAAAAACATATATCTTTATCCTTTGAAAACTTTGTGCACAATGCAATCTTGAAAATTCAGCAATTCAATAATTTCAATGTAATTCAATGGGGCAGTAAATACGAATCATGTAATCCCTAGGTTGGTGTCCACAAGTAGGCATAATAAGTACTACCAAATCCGCACTTTATTGGTAGCTAATCAGAAGGCATGTAATACCTCCTCCTCGCGTGTTTTTGATTTTCACCAAAGACATTCAGGCCAACTTAACCAGTACTAACTACACCCCCTATCCGGACTTACCAATATATTTTCCCCAAAAACAAATCAATATGATCTTATTTCACAAAACAATTTCCTTTCTCAAAACAATACCTTTTTCCACTGCAATGTTCAAAATTAATAGTATCCATGACAAAATGGAATGATTATGCAAATGCTCAATGCAACAATCAGGTTCTATTTAGACATCTCAACAATGCCAATTTGAAAGGGTGATAATAATTAAATCACGTGACAATGCTATATATATCAATGCTTTGAAATTTCTCAATTTATCTACACAATCCTCCATTGTGATCAAATTTCACATATCTCATCAATATAACATCATAGTATATTTTTTCAAGACACAATATATGTAACGCCCCGAAATAAATGCAATATATCATCCAAAACGATAAGTAAATAACATTATGAATCATAGTATAATGTTTTTCTATTACATAAGATTCGATTTTACAAAAGGGTGACACATGCGATATACATTCATAAATAGAATATCCTAAATCTGCAGCATATGTTACCAAACAGTAATAATGTAATAAAAGCTAAACAGGTAATTATATGTCCTAAAGGCTTACATCTTTCTAAGTTAAAACTTGAGTACATCAAAAGTGAGTCATAAGCTCAATACAAATAAAGTCCTAGGCTTGTACAAAACTTAAATAGAAAAAAATAACAAAACTAAGCTTTCAACTCCGCAGTCCTCCCAAGCTAAGTCCTTGGTGGAGGCATATCACCAGCATTTGAAAATGGTTTTTCCCAAATAGGGTGAGTCAAAACCCAGTAGAAATATTCTAGTACAATATATGAATCTTAACAAAGATATAAGTGTGATGTGCACATACAATGTTCATGATAAAATCATTTGTAACTCTTTTGCAAAATCATACTATGTGGAACTTATATCTCGATCCATTTTGTCTCCATTCATGAGTCATTTCCATTTTATTCAGACAACCAGACTAAGGATGCAACTCAGTGGGTCTCTTACCAATACAGCTATCATACAAACACTTTTATTTGCTATTTTACGGATATTTTATCTGCGAGAATCGACACCCATGTATACTCGTGGTTTTCAGGACTTTTACCCTGGACACTCCGGCCAACTTAATTTAATAGAGTACATTCCCTTTCTTCTCCCAAACATGGAGTACAACCCATTTTTTCTCCCAAACATCATACACTTACAATGTATTAAAGATGTGACAACACTCAATGCAAATGGATGAGAAATTAGTTTTAATTCACCTAATTCTCATGCAATTTCTACAACAATCATAGCTATCATCCATTGATAGCCCAAAACATATATTTCTAAATAGATATACAATCTCCAAGACAGATAAATTATCCAAATTTCAAAGTGTAAGTGGTAATACTTAACCAACTCCACCACCCATATCAACATCCATCCAATTTCACATTTTCAATACCAATTCCATTTTATGTATACAAAATAAATATCTGAGACATTTTTGGGCAAACTCCCTTTTCTTTCAAAATCCAACCCAAGTATCAAAATCAATAATTTTATTACAACACAACCTCATATTCACTCTCATAACCATTTCCAATACATCCATTTGTAAACCCCTCTTTTGATTTGAAACCAAAATCCTAGGTTTGTTCAAAATCTCCCTAAATCAAAATATTGTTTATACAAAACAAATAGCTAAGTTAAAATCAATATAAATGTGTATAAAATCCCTACCTCAAAGCTAGAAGACAAGCAAAGCAAGGAAGAAACTCAAATAAAGCTGAAACCTGTCACGACCCAAACCCGTCCCTATGGGTTTAGTACCGTAACCGGCCAGTAATCCGAGATTACCGAAGGCCTGCTTAACAGTAGAATAGTAAAACAGAGTACAGGGGCTGGCGGAAGCCAATACAGTAAATAAACAATGTCCAATGAGTTGTGAATCTGCATGCAAAAAGATTTTTCATACATACATATATAAACAGTACAGAACAGTATGTACAATATTTACAGTCGATCAAAACAGGGACCTAATCCCTATTAAACAGTGCAGTACAAAAACATTCAGTCTACACAGTTATACAAACAGATACAGAAACAGACGGGGGGAAATTAAAACACCTCTAAGCCATGACTTGGCAGGCTCGGAACCTCGCAGTGAGGCACAGTGGTTGGCTTGACAAAATTGGAGTTTACCCTGACGCTTCTAGCCGCGGTCTGGTGCCTGTACACCTACATATATATATGAGTAGTGAGCTAAAGCTCAGTGCATAACATAATGCGTAAAGAGGTTAAGAATGAATGTCCTTTCAGTAATGAAAACAGTTCATTAAATCAGTGCTTCAGTCATTCAGTCAAACAGTCATATGTGGTACATCCATTAGCATAGCAGTACAGTAAGCAGTTGTAATAACCCTGACCCTGATTAACGTTAATTGGTACTTAATTATGCCTAATAGTAATTAAGAGGAAATCTGGAATTAATTTGCATGTGTATTGCATGATTTATGTGTTTCTATCTGTTCAGTGTCGAAATATCTGTTCATGTCTTAAACTTTAATCCGCAAATTGAAAGCCTTATCGGTGCCTGATTCTGAAATTGATTAGTGTTTTGAACTAGTTAGATTTTATGTGAAATTATGGTGGGTTCAATTTAAATTCGATTTGGAATGTTTAAATTACAATAGTTAGCCTTAATTACCGAAATGCCACCTTAGTGGCCCATGTCAAAGAACATAATGGGAATTGATTTCATCTTGTTTTGTATATCTATCTCGCCCATTCTTAGAGCCCTAAACCGACTAAGAAAGAGAGGGAGAGAGTAGTTGATTTCATCTAGAGGATTACTTAGAGAATTGGGAAGATTTTGAAGAATTGTTGTGTAGCTCAAGAATCTTGCTTAGTGGGGCCTAATTAAGGTGCTTAGGTAAGAACTCAATCCCTTGATCTTGTCATTGAGCCATTTAGAACTTACTTACATATGAAATGGGTGAAATTAGGGGTTAATTGGGCTAGAATTCAAGGAACCTTGATTATATCATGCATGCATGTTTACAATCTTGCCATTTGAATTTGTTTTCATCAAAACTTCACATGCATGTTCATATGTTTATTCATGTCCATGAATTCATCAAAATTCTGAGTTTAATCTTGCATTTGAACATATTTTAGAGCATTGAATCTCGAATGAACACTTGCATGTCTCATACATAGCATGTTCTTTAATGTGTTGTTGAAATTGTGTTTAATTGACTCACCCTTGGGCATTGAATTTACAAATTGAGTTTTGAAACTTGATATACTATGAGTTTTAACTGTTTTTCCAGAAATTGGGCTCAAGAGGTTGAGTTTTGGGTTGGAGAATGCTTGGTTCGAACTTGGAAGGCAAATCTGGAAATTCCAGAATTTGGCTTCCTCGCTCGAGCGACCATCGTTTATTCAGAGCTCTACTCGAGCGAATAAATGATGGCTCGAGCATAAATTTCAAACTCTCAGGTTTTTAGTGTACGCAGACGCACGCTCGATCGAAGAGACCTACGCTCGAGCGAGGAGCTGTGTCTCACGCTCGAGCGAGTATCGAGCGAGCATTGGGCGTAAAAAGTCAGCAACCAGTACTTTTGCATTTTTACAGACCGCTCGAGCGAAGGATCTCTCGCTCGAGCGAACCCTTTGTTTTGGCGAACTCGCTCGAGTGAAGGAAGACTCGCTCGAGCGAGACCCCTGTTTTCAGCAAGTTTTGCAAAATATTTTCTAAGGCATATTTGCATCCCCCTTTCATCCTAGGCATTCCTAGGCCATGTTTAAGGCTCTATAAGGGGGGACTCAAGGTTAGAAACACGTTAAGAATCAACGACGTAAGTTTTGTATAGCTGGAGCGTGTGTTTCAAGTGTGTGTCTGTTATGTGTTATGTAGGTCACGTGCCGCATTCTGTTTGACCTTTTGGCTCCGTCTGCCTGTTTCAACGCCTACTGTGAGTAATAACTTAGTAAAGATATGTTCAACAGTACTTATTTTCTGTGTGACAAAATGAGATCTGTTTTCTGAAATGATATGTTATGTACAATGAATGATTGTTCAATTTCTGACATGTATTCGTGACATCCTTAGTATCATGTGATATCTACAGCCGTTACCTGGTATCGGAGGTTCCTTCTTGGAACTAGGTTATTCATAACCTTACGCTTATGCGTCCTGTGCTGTTACGCTTATGCGTCCTGTCTGAGCTCTATTACCCGTATCGGAGGCCCGCCATGGGGGCTTAGTTGTCTTGTTACCCGTATCCGGAGGTTCCTTCGTGGAACTAGGTTATTCATAACCTTACGCTTATGCGTCCTGTTATGTTAATGGATGTATCACGTAAATGTAACCATGACCTATGATTTCTGTCTGTCTATGATCTGAACAAGTATGATTTTGATATAATATGAATTGATTTCTGAAATCTGTACGAACTCATTCATTGAAACCCCTTTACTCTGTTTATTATTCACTGGGCTTTCGCTCACAGTTTACTATATATATATAGGTGAGGCGGCACATGACCCAGGCCAGAGTTGACGGCCTTCAGTTCCGTTTTGTCAGCCAAATGTTGCGCCTCCCGAGGAGGTTTTGCTTGAAGTCTATTGTCATGGCTGTTTTTGTGACCATGCTAGTCTGTATGTGTGTTATGTAAAATCAGATCTTGGGAATACGTTTGTAAATACTTTGTATATATTGGTGTACTTGACTAGCATGTTTATGTATATAAATAAGTTTTGAATTTTCTGTCCCATGTACGTCATCACAGCTCATTGGACCTTGTGTATTTTATATATTTGCTTCCGCAGCCCCTTATTATTTGTTAATATGTTTAGAGCCTTTGGTAATCTACGGATTACTGGCCGGTTATGGTGCCGAACCTATAGGAGCGGGTTTGGATCGTGACAGCAGTAGGTCTTAAAAGACCGAGCAGTAATTAATGGCCATCAATCAGTAAACAGTAGTGGTTCCAACAAGGGAACCGACAGAGATCACTGTAACAGTAACAGTAAACCGTAGTTGTTAAGGATGCCACAATACAGTTCAAAATATAGGACATACATTCATTCAATTAACAGTATCAGTTCAGAAAGCAGTTCAGTTAAATAGTCAGAAATATTCACAGTTGAACATATCTTTACACAGTTGTTACTCACAGAGTTCTGGGCTATAGATAAGCTAGAGCGTGTTCCCAGATGCCAACCCTACATAGTTTATAGGATGAACACACACTAAGTTTCACAGTTGGGAAAGATGATAACTTAATCCCTAATTTGCCTCGGTGTGGTTCTACATCTATATCCTCATTAAGATGTCTTAAACTAGGCCTAAGAATGCCTAGGATGGAATGAGGATGCAAAGATGCATTCAGAAAACAGTTTCAGAATTTTTAGAAAAACAAAGCCCCGCTCGAGCGTAGGTTTCCCCGCTCGAGCGGACATGCAACAAAGGGCCCCGCTCGAGCGGCAACTCCCCAGCTCGAGCGGACTTCAAAAGTACTGGATAGGTGAAATCCCCGCTCGACGCCCGCTCGAGCGTAGACACAAGCCTCCGCTCGAGCGTGCAATACTCCGCTCGAGTGGACTGTAAAACAGTGCAAAGTACTGGATGCCCGAATTCCCCGCTTGAGCGCCACTTTCCCCGCTCGAGCGGGAGTGCAAAATCTGGAAAATCCAGATTGCACCTTCAAGCTTAAAACCATGATTTGATGCAAAAATTTCGATCCTCTTGGGCTCATTTTCTGGAAAACACTTCAAAACCCATAATATAACATGATTCCAAAGCCCAATTGTAAAATCAAAGCCCAAGGGTGTTTCAAACAACTCAATTTCAAACCAATTTTCATGAACATGATCTCAAATGAACATGTATGAACTTAAACAACTTACAAGCCTCAAATACATGCTCTATTGAGCTAATATCTTTCAAAACAAGATGATTTCATGAACTTAAACATAATCATGAGCATGTATGTAACAATTCTCTATGGAATCAACTCAAAATTCAACAATATAAACATGCATGCATGAATTAAGCTATAATTCAACACTATTGAACCAATTCTTGACTTAACTCTTTAAACTACCATGATTCATGCTAGAAGGAACTTAAATACACAATTAAGAGGACGAAATTCATACCTAGGTTCCTCAATTACAAGTTTAGAGGCTCAATTGATCATAAACTCTTCCAATCTTCTCAATTCCCAAGCAATGCAAGATGAATCAAGTTGAATCACTCTCTTCCTCTTACTCTCACTCTCTAGTCGGCAATAACAAGGGAAATGGCTGAGCAAATGTGTGCCTAAGTATATATTAAGGCTCAAATATAGTTCATGTAGTGGCCCACTCACAATGGCAAAGTTGTAGATAAGCCTAACTCTTTAATTAGCTTTATTTAATCTAGTTTAATCATACTAAATCAAATTTCAGATAAATATACCATAAATTCACATAAATTCCAATGAACACAAATCATCAATCAATTTCTGGTTCGGTCGCCGATAAGCCCTTCAATTTGCAGTTTAAACATAAAAACATGAACAGATCAATTAACAATCAACAGATAGAAAATGTATTTAAGCAGATACAGTCAATCAATCAGTTTCAGATTTCAGTCAGTCAATTCAGTATTTCGATCAATTCAATTATCAGTCATAATCAGTCTCAGTTTAGCAGTAATCGGTAGTTTATCGGTAAACAGTGGTGGGGTTTGTTACAAAACCCAACTCTATGCGGATGAAAATGAAGCTCTAGGCGAGCTCTACCTTTTTAACAAAGGGAATAGGGTGGAGAAATGGGTAGATCTTGGTGTATTTGTAGAGAGAGAAACTCTAGATTTAGGGTTTTGAAGTGTTTTAGAGAGAGAGAGAGAGATGACAAAGTGATGTAAAAAGTGATCTTCATGGACTGATATACACACAGTCAGCTCGAGCGCAAGAAGTGACGTTCAAACGTAGAATACACACTTTTAGTAGTTTTGTAAGAATTACTGCTCGAGCGTAGAATACACTCTCCCAGTAGTTTTGCAGGCCTGCAAAAGTACTGAGAGTTCACAAAGTCTGCTCGAGCGCAAGAAGTGACGCTTGAGCGTAAGAGCAAAATTCTGGACAACAAGGTTTTTGAAAAACAATGTACCAACCTGTCCTAAACACAACCAACATATCTCGATAGCCAAACTCAAGGAGGGAAAAGAGGAACAAGACAAGAACAACCACACAAAACCAAGAAACCCGAATCCAGAATATCACATGGGTCGGGTCTAAAACCAGAATCGCTATAACCTTCCCCTCTTAAGGAATTTCATCCCTAAAATTTTAAATCAAGTTTTAAAGCTATGTTTAAACCAATTACATTAATGTTAATTAATTAATTCCATTACCATGACCTATTCTCCGGTCATCCATTCTCATCAACTCGATACACAAGTTCTAACATTGAAAATACAATTCACATTTTCCCAAAACATATACAATGTTTACATTAAACCCGTGTTTCTAAAACATATACAACATATACAATGTTTTCATATTTCATTAACATAATATAATCTCAATACATGCTTAAACATCAATAAATAAGTCTGGATACTTCTCACGGACTTCCAACTCACATTTCCAACTTGCTTTTTCAACTTCGTGATGTTTGCATAACACTTTTACCAAAGGAATTGTCTTGCGTCGCAAGACTTGGTCTCAAGTATCTAAGACTCTCACTGGTCTCTCTTCATATGAGGCTCCTTTTCTACCTCTAAGTCGGTCCAATCCAACACATGCGATGGATTCGACTCATACTTCTGAAGCATATAAATATGAAACACATCATGAACCCCGGAAAGCTGTGGTGGCAAGGCCAAGCGATAAGCTACCTCTCCAATCCGCTCAAGGATCTCAAAAGGCCCAATAAATCTAGGGGACAACTTTCCACTCTTCCCAAATCTCATCAAACCCCACCTAGGTGATATCTTTAAGAAGACATGATCTCTTACCTCAAAAGACAAGGGTCTCCCCTACTGTTGGCATAATTTTTCTAGCGACTCTGGGCAGTAACCAACCTCTTTCGGATAAGTGCAACTTTCTCCGTTGTTTCTTGGACTAACTCTGGGCCCAACATTGTGCATCACCCACATTGGCCCTACACACAAGGGATCTACACGGCCGGCCATACAAGGCATCAAACGTGCCATGTCAATACTTGACTGGAAACTATTGTTATAAGAAAACTCCACTAAGGGAAAGTGCCTCTCCCACGACCCCTTAAAGTCAAGAACACAACCCTGAAGCATATCCTCAAGGATCTGAATAGTATGCTCGAACTGTCCGTCAGTCTGAAGATGATACGTAGTGCTAAAAGTTAACCTCATGCCCAAGGCACTTTGTAGGCTCTGCTACAACCGAGCCGTGAAATACGGATCTCTATCCAAAACGATCGTTACAGAGATCCCGTGTAGCCTCACTATGTCTCTAATATAAAGATCAGCAAGATAATTTACCGAGTCACTCACATGCATAGGTATAAAGTGCGCCGACTTAGTCAACCGGTCAACTACCACCCAAATTGCATCACTACCCCGTTGAGTCCTCGGGAGGCTCACAACAAAATCCATCGGGACATGCTCCCACTTCCACTTGGTTATAGGCAAGGGTTGCAACAAACCCGCTGGCCTCTGATGTTCAGCCTTCACTTGTTGACAAGTAAAGCATCTCGATACAAACACGGCCACATCATTCTTCATTCCCCTATACCAAAACTAGCAATTAAGGTCATGATACATCTTTGTGCCTCTTAGATGCACTGCAAGGCATGAATGGTGAAACTCTCGGAGTATGTCCTCTTGACAAGACTCCTGCATGAAAAGACGATCACGGTATCTAACACTCGAGTTGGGATACACATTCAAGCCTTTCTCTACCTTTCTGCTAGAGATATTTTCCCGGAGGGTTTCCATCTCAAGATCACTCTTTTGCGCTTCTAACACTCGGCTCACAAGTGTAGGTTGTGTCACTACCGAAAACAAGGCTGTAGACTCTACGGACTTGCTAAGATGCAAGTCAAACTCACCAATAGCACCCAACATCTCCCATTCCTGAATGGCAATACCAGCCACACCACCAATGGATTTCCTGCTTAGAGCATCGGCCACAACATTGGCCTTTCCCGGATGATAATGCAACTCAAGTTATAATCTTCTATAAACTCCATCCACCTCCTCTGTCTCAGATTCAAGTCTTTCTGTGTAAACAGATATTTTAGACTCTTGTGGTCAGAAAACACTTAAACTTCTCGACATACAAGTAATGCCTCCAAATCTTTAAGGCAAAGATTACCACCGCTAACTCTAAGTCATGAGTAGGGTAGTTCCTCTTATGTGTTTTCAACTGCCGCGAGCCATAAACTACTACCTTCCTCTGTTGTATCAATACACAACCCAAACCTTCCCTTGAAACATCACAATACACCGAATAGCCCACACCCCTCTTCGGAATTATCAATACTGAAGTAGTGGTTAAGCCTAACCTTAAGCTCTTGAAAAGAATTCTAACAAGTCTCGTTCCATACGAACTTAATGCCTTTCCTCGTTAGTCTAGTTAACGATGAAACTAATTGTAGACACCCCATTTTTGACCGACCTTAAGACTCAGACGTCACCAATTGAGCGCTTGGTGATGTTGTATATTGTGCTCGTTCAGAAGTCTCAGGTCGCGGCCGTGTGCCCTGCCTCCGGACTTCCGAGCTCTCTTCTGTGCTTTGTCTCGGTTTGCGAACCAGACTCGGTTATCTCTGTTTTCTTTCCTGAGGGAGGGAGAGGTCTAGCAGATCATCTCTCAGTGGCCATGCGCTACTTTTTGTGGCCGTAGGCCATTTTGCCCATTTCGGAGCCCGGTTCCCGGTTTTCGGAGCCGTCAGGCCGTGTGCCTCGGTTCGGGACCGCCCAACCGTCTCCGATTCCTCCGGTTCTTGGCAAATGCCTCTGTTTTATCATAACGAGGCACACTGGGGTCTCAGATACCCACTTCGTGGCTGAATGCCACTTTCGGTGCTTACAGCCGGTTTTCGGGCCCCCGACCTCGCGGTTTGGCCCCCGAGCATTCATTTTGCACCGGTTTCTGTTCAATTTTGGCAAGTGCCTCTGTTTTATCATAATGAGGAACACTGGGGTCTCAGATACCCACTTCGTGGCCGAACACCACTTTCGGTGCTCACAGCCGGTTTTCGGGCCCCGAACCTCGCGGTTTGGTCCCCGAGCATTCGTTTTGCATTAGTTTTTGTTCAATTTTGGCAGGTACCTCTGTTTAGCACCAGGAAGATCACTGGAGGGTGGGAGGCCAGCAATTATCTCAGATAACCAGTTTATGCTCCTCCGCGCCCGTTTTTCTCACTTCCGGGCTAATGTTGAACACCCTAGGGCCATTTTCTTCCAACCAAAGCTACTATTTGTGATGAGGGCACATGGGAGGACACCAAAAAGTGGTGGTCGGCTAGTAATTGTTTTTTTCATTTTTGAGCCTCTCTTTCAAGTTCAATGTTGTGACTCCTGTTTCAGAGTTGCCAAATTCCAACCTTGGAACCTTGTTCTACACACCTGGGAGGACACCAAGGTATGGTGGTCGGCCAGCAATTCTTGACTTCATTTTTGGCCATGGCCGACCGGGCCATGGAGAGTGGCTGGCCGACCATTGGGGTGGCCGGCCGCCACCTTCAAGAAAGGTACCTGGCCGGCCTGCTTTCTCCTTTTGAACCCTTTACAGCTGTTCAGCTGTTTTTCAAAATATCCCTGTCCTCCGGGGGATATTTTGGGAGGGAAAGCTTGGGTGCATTTCCCTCCCCTTTTACACCCTTTTTGATCCATTTAAGGGGCTGAGCTTCTCCTTTGTTAGGGTTACAAAATTCTCCTCAAGAACTCTTAGCCATTTGCCTCCATTTTCATCCTCAAAAGCTCCAAAAACTTCAAGGTTCTAGCTCATTCCTTCATCAACCCTAAGCCTCATCATCACCACCTCTTCCAGCAGCAAGCAAAGGAGGGTTTTCCAGAGGCTAAGAAGCAACAAATTGAAGCCAGAAGCCAAAGACTTGTCTCCAAGGGTAAGCCTCTAATTCCCTTTTTCTTGCACAATTTTGCTTCAATTCTTTACCCTACTTGCTCACTGTTTTGGGCTCCGACCCCTACTGATTTTGGGCTTATTTTGAGCCCTCTACAACATTGTAGAAGGGCTCAACCTTGTTTGGCATCTCTATCATGCACCTCTTTCAATATCACTCTTTATGCCAATATTTTGCATGCTTTGTTTGGATTATGAGTGATCCATTTTCGAGCCTGATTTAAACTTTGAGTGGGATTATTTTGAGCCTCTCTTCAATATTGAAGAAGGGCTCAACCATGTTTGGTGGTTCTATCATGCACTTGCTTTGTAATTCTTCCAATTTACCGTAAAATTGCATGGTTTCTTTAGCCTATTTGAAGTCTGATTTTGAGCATTCCATTAACTGAGATTGAGCTTATTTTATGTCCCTCTACATTATTGTAGAAGGGATCAACTTGGTTTGGAGTCTCCATGTTACACTTACCTTTATATCTCTCTTTGACCCCACTTTGCATGCATTTTTAAGCTTATTTGGCTTCTGATTTCAGCCTTCATCAGGCTAGGAAAGAGTCTTATTTTGGACTTCTTGTCATGTTTTGTTAAGGGTTTTAGGCCATTTGGTGCATGCTTTTGGTACTTCATGTAATACCATCTTTGATTCCGTAAAATTGCATGCTTTGTTAGGCTTTCTTGGCTTCTGTTTTCAGCCTTCATCAGGCTTAGAAAGTGTCTTAAAATGACCCATTCTTCATGTTTTGTTAAGGGTACAAGGTTTTTGATGCATGCTTTTGGTACCTCATGTTATAGCCTTTGTTGGCTCATTATTTTGCATGCTATGTTTAGCATATCTACATACTGAATTGGGGGATGTCATCTCTTGTAAATGTGCATATTTGTGGCCCCTCTTTAATTTTTAGAACTGTGTTTTTCAGTTTGAGCATTGTACATATCACTTGCTTCATTATTCCCCTTTTTTCCCCATTTTTGCATGCTATTTTTGCCATACTTGTGATTGATGTTGTTTGGCCATTCTTTGTACTGTAAAAATGCTATTTTAGGGGCTGCCTAGCATCTTATTTTACATGTCATGTCCATATTGTGCATGTTTGGCATAGCTGTAGGCCATTTCGGGTGCATAACATTGCATTTCGGGCATCGGGTGTAATTTTGCTATAATTCGGGGACTGTTTTTGCATCATTTTGGCTGCTGAAATTTACATTTTCCATATGCCATATGCTACTTTCATTTTATCATCGCCTCGGTTTGCGCGCCCGTGGCACGCATTTCGAGGCACCTTCATTTTTTATCCGACGGCCTCCCGTGTGAGTGTGGCTGAGGCCCTCTCATGTTGGTATAAGCCCAATTTGCATCGTGTATGTCATTTCATGCTTTAATGCACGCCTCGGTTTGCGTGCCCCGTGGGCACGCATTTCGAGGCACTTCTGTTTTTATCCGGCGGCCTCTTATGTGAGTGTGGCTGAGGCTCACTCATGTTAGTTTAAGCCATTTGCATTGCATATCATTTTAGCTTCATTGCATTCCGTATGCCATTTCTCGGTTTGCGTGCTGTGGCCACCATTTCGAGACATCTCATTTTAGCTCATTGTTGTCATATTTCATGCTTTATATCATTCCTTCCTCGGTTTGCGTGCCCGCGTGCACGCATTTCGAGGCATTTCATTTCCATAGCATTGTGCATGTTAGGATTGCATATTAGCTGCATTTCATGCATATCATGCATATTGCATCGTGTTCGGGATAGGAGTTAGCCCGGGCACGGGAACGAGGTACGTTCCGTACTCCGAGTGACGGAACGGGTCTCAATTCCCAAGTCACCGACACTCCGGATTACCCATGATGGAGTTAGGTTTTGTTGTAGCATTCATCTGCATTGCACCCTATATTGAGTTGTGCAATCCGATTCCTCGGCATCATGCATCGATATGCGTGATTGGTGGCACGAGAATCGAGGCATGCATATATCTGTGAAATACATTGCTATGCCCCTTTCCTGCTCTCTGTTGCAGCATACTGAGAATCAGCAACTTTTCGGAGTCAGGCGCGCATTTCGAGAAACATTGCAAACAGAGGCTAAATTGGGCATCCCAGTGGATTTCTGCGCAAAGGCATTCCATCATACATCATTCATCAGAAGCGAGGCAGCCCTGGCTTGCAAGCCAATTTACAAGCTTTCTTAGTTTAATTTGTTAATTAATTAGAATCTGTATATTATATTCTTTTAATTCGGCTGTATTATTTATTCGGACCCTCTGCGCGAGGGCAATATTGTAATAAGTGTGGGTGAGTGTGTGTATGTCTTCTTCCAACCCCCATTTCTTTCTCCCCTTTTATTTACCCGCTTACGATGGTTAGATATAGGGCATATTTCAATTAGCATACAGTATGACAGCATGTCTGCATCATTCATCTGTTTTGCACGCACCGGGCTCGGCGCATCATACAAACTGCATTTGTATTTCAATTCCAAATTGAATACGTGTTAGCTGTAGCATTCCACATGCCATGTTTAGAATAGCCGAGCCTGCTATAGTTGCATTATTGCATGTGTTGCATTAGGCATTTCTGTATAATTAGGATCATGCATGATTTCTAATCGGTTTCTGTTTTGGCTTGGAGTACTCGGTGAGTTTTATGCTTTAGCATCCTTGCATGCGTGTGAGTGGCTGCATGAATAGCATGCTTACCATGAGGCTACGTGCTTATGTGATATAACTGCCTTGAATGCCTGTGGGTGGAGGTTGAGTTATTGGGATTGGGACAATACGTTGAATGTTTGTTTTAAGCCCACTAGATAGTGGCAAAATCATGTTTTCTAAGCCCACCTGAGGGTGGCAAATCCGCGTCTTAGCCTACCTGCGAGTAGAGGCACGATATTGGCCCTGTTTGGTAGAGCTGTGGGAAACTGCTTATAGCTTATGCCCAAACAGCTTATAGCTTATAACTTTCAGCTTAAGCTGATTTCCAACTTATTCTAAAAGCATCTCCTGCCCCACTCAAAGAATAAGCTGATTTCTGACTTCCACAAAGCTATAAGCTATAAGCATAAGCTAAACCAAACATATCAAAACAGCTTAAATTAAGCTGAAAGCTGAAATTAATCTCTAACAAACAGGGCCATTGTATGTACGGTTCATTTGAGGCTGGTGTGACTAGACGAATCGCGCAGGTATCGTATCTTTCCGTGTGAGACGCGACGAGAATCGAATCATTCTCCGCATTCCTAACTGCATGAAATGTAGTTGTTGCTTTGCATTCTTGCTTAAAATTGTTGCATCTATTTGCGAATACTTGCCTCATTACAGCTTGCTGCATTTGCATGATCATTTGGCTCTGTGCACGTCGCTTTGCATTTTGCCCCCTTTTGCCTGAAGGCACGCCTGCGGGCACACATCTCTGTTTATCTTGTATGATTGTCTAAGTCTTCGGCCTCGTCAAAAATGGGTCGTCTCTGGGCTTTGACATTCACTCCCGTCACTTGTGACTTCCGAGTTCTGTCAAAGAGGGGCAACTGTAGACACCCCATTTTTGACCGACCTTAAGACTCAGACGTCACCGATTGAGCGCTTGGTGATGTTGTATATTGTGCTCGTTCAGAAGTCTCAGAGTCGCGGCCGTGTGCCCTGCCTCCGGACTTCCGAGCTCTCTTCTGTGCTTTGTCTCGGTTTGCGAACCAGACTCGGTTTTCTCTATTTTCTTTCCTGAGGGGAGGGAGAGGTCTAGCAGATCATCTCTCAGTGGCCGTGAGCTACTTTTTGTGGCCGTAGGCCATTTTGCCCATTTCGGAGCCCGGTTCCCGGTTTTCGGAGCCGTCAGGCCGTGTGCCTCGGTTCGGGACCGCCCAACCGTCTCCGATTCCTCCGGTTCTTGGCAAGTGCCTCTGTTTTATCATAACGAGGCACACTGGGGTCTCAGATACCCACTTCGTGGCTGAATGCCACTTTCGGTGCTTACAGCCGGTTTTCGGGCCCCGAACCTCGCGGTTTGGCCCCCGAGCATTCATTTTGCACCGGTTTCTGTTTAATTTTGGCAAGTGCCTCTGTTTTATCATAATGAGGAACACTGGGTCTCAGATACCCACTTCGTGGCCGACACCACTTTCGGTGCTCACAGCCGGTTTTCGGGCCCCGAACCTCGCGGTTTGGCCCCCGAGCATTCGTTTTGCATTATTTTTTGTTTGTTCAATTTTGGCAGGTACCTCTGTTTTAGCACCAGGAAGATTACTGGAGGGTGGGAGGCCAGCAATTATCTCAGATAACCAGTTATGCTCCTCCGGCGCCCGTTTTTCTCACTTCCGGGCTAATGTTGAACACCCTAGGGCCATTTTCTTCCAACCAAAGCTACATATTTGTGATGAGGGCACATGGGAGGACACCAAAAAGTGGTGGTCGGCCAGTAATTGTTTTTTTCATTTTTGAGCCTCTCTTTCAAGTTCAATGTTGTGACTCCTGTTTCAGAGTTGCCAAATTCCAACCTTGGAACCTTGTTCTACACACCTGGGAGGACACCAAGGTATGGTGGTCGGCCAGCAATTCTTGACTTCATTTTTGGCCATGGCCGGCCGGCCATGGAGAGTGGCTGGCCGACCAGTGGGGGTGGCCGGCCGGCCACCTTCAAGAAAGGTACCTGGCCGGCCTGCTTTCTCCTTTTGAACCCTTTACAGCTGTCCAGCTGTTTTTCAAAATATCCCTGTCCTCCGGGGGATATTTTGGGAGGAAAGCTTGGGTGCATTTCCCTCCCCTTTTACACCCTTTTTGATCCATTTAAGGGCTGAGCTTCTCCTTTGTTAGGGTTACAAAAATTCTCCTCAAGAACTCTTAGCCATTTGCCTCCATTTTCATCCTCAAAAGCTCCAAAAACCTTCAAGGTTCTAGCTCATTCCTTCATCAACCCTAAAGCCTCATCATCACCACCTCTATTCCAGCAGCAAAGAGGGTTTTCTAGAGGCTAAGAAGCAACAAATTGAAGCCAAGAAGCCATAAAAGACTTGTCTCCAAGGGTAAGCCTCTAATTCCCTTTTTCTTGCACAATTTTGCTTCAATTCTTTACCCTACTTTCTCACTGTTTTGGGCTCCGACCCCTACTGATTTTGGGCTTATTTTGAGCCCCTCTACAACATTGTAGAAGGGCTCAACCTTGTTTGGCATCTCTATCATGCACCTCTTTCAATATCACTCTTTATGCCAATATTTTGCATGCTTTGTTTGGATTATGAGTGATCCATTTTCGAGCCTGATGTAAACTTTGAGTGGGATTATTTTGAGCCCCTCTTCAATATTGAAGAAGGGCTCAACCATGTTTTGGTTCTATCATGCACTTGCTTTGTAATTCTTCCAATTTACCGTAAAATTGCATGGTTTCTTTAGCCTATTTGAAGTCTGATTTTGAGCATTCCATTAACTGAGATTGAGCTTATATTTATGTCCCTCTACATATTGTAGAAGGGATCAACTTGGTTTGGAGTCTCCATGTTACACTTACCTTTATATCTCTCTTTGACCCCACTTTGCATGCATTTTTAAGCTTATTTGGCTTCTGATTTCAGCCTTCATCAGGCTAGGAAAGAGTCTTATTTTGGACTTCTTGTCATGTTTTGTTAAGGGTTTTATGCCATTTGGTGCATGATTTTGGTACTTCATGTAATACCATCTTTGATTCCGTAAAATTGCATGCTTTGTTAGGCTTTCTTGGCTTCTGTTTTCAGCCTTCATCAGGCTTATAAAGTGTCTTAAAATGACCCATTCTTCATGTTTTGTTGGGTCCAAGGTTGTTTGATGCATGCTTTTGGTACCTCATGTTATAGCCTTTGTTGGCTCATTATTTTGCATGCTATGTTTAGCATATCTACATACTGAATTGGGGGATGTCATCTCTTTTAAATGTGCATATTTTTGGCCCCTATTTAATTTTTTAGAACTGTGTTTTTCAGTTTGAGCATTGTACATATCACTTGCTTCATTATTCCCCTATTTTCTCCCATTTTTGCATGCTATTTTTGCCATACTTGTGATTGTTGTTTGGCCATTCTTTGTACTGTAAAAATGCTATTTTAGGGGCTGCCTAGCATCTGATTTTACATGTCATGTCCATATTGTGCATGTTTGGCATAGCTGTAGGCCATTTCGGGTGCATAACATTGCATTTCGGGCATCGGGTGTAATTTTGCTATAATTCGGGGACTGTTTTTGCATCATTTTGGCTGCTGAAATTTACATTTTCCATATGCCATATGCTACATTTCATTTATATCATCGCCTCGGTTTGCGCGCCTGTGGGCACGCATTTCGAGGCACCTCATTTTTTTATCCGACGGCCTCCCGTGTGAGTGTGGCTGAGGCCCTCTCATGTTGGTATAAGCCCAATTTGCATCGTGTATGTCATTTCATGCTTTAATGCATCGCCTCGGTTTGCGCGCCCGTGGGCACGCATTTCGAGGCACTTCTGTTTTTATCCGGCGACCTCTTATGTGAGTGTGGCTGAGGCTCACTCATGTTAGTGTAAGTCCATTTTGCATTTTGCATATCATTTTAGCTTCATTGCATTCCGTATGCCATTTTCTCGGTTTGCGTGCCCGTGGGCACACATTTCGAGACATCTCATTTTAGTCTCATTGTTGTCATATTTCATGCCTTTATATCATTTCCTCGGTTTGCGTGCCCGCGTGCACGCATTTCGAGGCATTTCATTCTCATAGCATTGTGCATGTTAGGATTGCATATTAGCTGCATTTCATGCATATCATGCATATTGCATCGTGTTCGGATAGAGTTAGCCCGGGCACGGAAACGAGGTACGTTCCGTACTCCGAGTGACGGAACGGGTCTCAATTCCCAAGTCACCGACACTCTGGATTACCCATGATGGAGTTAGTTTTGTTGTAGCATTCATCTACATTGCACCCTATATTGACTTGTGCAATCCGATTTCCTCGGCCATCATGCATCGATATGATTGGTGGCACGAGAATCGAGGCATGCATATATCTGTGAAATACACTGCTATCCCTTTCCTGTCTCTGTTGCAGCATACTGAGAATCAGCAACTTTTCGGAGTCAGCGCGCGCATTTCGAGAAACATTGCAAACAGAGGCTAAATTGGGCATCCCAGTGGATTTCTGCGCAAAGGCATTCCATCATACATCATTCATCAGAAGCGAGGCAGCCCCTGGCTTGCAAGCCAATTTTAAAGCTTTCTTAGTTTAATTTGTTAATTAATTAGGAATCTGTATTATTCTTTTAATTCGGGCTGTATTATTTATTCGGACCCTCTGCGCGAGGGCAAATTGTAATAAGTGGGTGAGTGATGTATGTCTTCCAACCCCCATTTCTTTCTCCCTTTTATTTACCCGCTTACGATGGTTAGATATAGGGCATATTTCAATTAGCATACAGTATGACAGCATGTCTGCATCATTCATCTGTTTTGCACGCACCGGGCTCGGCGCATCATACAAACTGCATTTGTATTTCAATTCCAAATTGAGTACATGTTAGCTGTAGCATTTCACATGCCATGTTTAGACTAGCCGAGCCTGCTATAGTTGCATTATTGCATGTGTTGCATTAGGCATTTCTGTATAATTAGGATCATGCATGATTTCTAATCGGTTTTCTGTTTTGGCTTGGAGTACTCGGTGAGTTTTATGCTTTAGCATCCTTGCATGCGTGTGAGTGCTGACATGAATAGCATGCTTACCATGAGGCTACGTGCTTATGTGATATAACTGCCTTGAATGCCTGTGGGTGGAGGTTGAGTTATTTGGATTGGGACAATACGTTGAATGTTTGTTTTAAGCCCACTAGATAGTGGCAAAATCATGTTTTCTAAGCCCACCTGAGGGTGGCAAATCCACGTCTTAGCCTACTTGCGAGTAGCACCATCAAACCATTTTCAAACAAACAAACATGAAATGTTTTGTTCCAATTCAGGCGACTCGGTCTATACTTGTTTGCTGCGAGCATCACATAGTAACCTAGGCTAATAACCGGAATAAGAACTCACATTGTTTTCAAAATAAGATATCATGGTTAGTAGAGGCCGGTCTTTGACCGGGCGAGCGGGGGTGCTCACGAAGTGACCTTCTCCAATCGTACCCAAGTTCCCGAGCCGAGGCAACTTTGGTGATGACGGACACGTGGCCTTTGGCACCGAGTCAGGGTTTCCTAAATTTCCCATTAAAAAAAAAACATTTAGGTGGCGACTCTGTATCTGGCAAAGCAGTCCATGTTTGGCACTTCTTTCAAAAAAATCTGTTTTCAAAACGATTTGCCGGATTTGGACTCTTTGGTTCAAGATTAAGAACCGTGACATTTGAGTCCTTGAACTGTAGTGACCCCAATATGAACAGAACGGGACTTAACCCTCCCGGGGCGTTCGGGGGACGTCTACACTAATCTAGAGAAATCTTTCACAAATCGACTGTAATACCCGGCTAACCCCAAGAAACTATGGATCTCAAAAGCATTCTTAGATTGTTCCCAATCTTGCACTGCCTCTATCTTGGATGAATCTACAGTCACCCCTTTTCCGGATAGTACATGGCCAAAGAACTTAACCTCTCTCAACCAGAATTCACATATCCCAAACTTGGCATAAAGTTTGTGGGCTCTAAGTAATTCAAGTACTACCTGTAAGTGCTCTTCATGCTCCTCCTCAGAGGGTGAGTAAATCAAGATGTCATCAACAAAGATGACCACAAAACGGTCTAAGAACTCACAGAAGATCCGGTTCATCAGATCCATAAACGCGACTGGTGCATTAGTTAGCCAAAGGGCATCACTAGAAACTCATAATGGCCATACCACGCACGGAATGTCATTTTTTGGATATCCTCCTCCCTTACTCTCAACTAGTGATAACTCGATCTCAGGTCTATCTTGGAAAAGTAACAAGACCCCTTCAATTGATCAAACAAATCGTCTATATGAGGCATTGGGTATTTATTCTTAATTGTTACCCGGTTTAACTTTCGGTAATCAATACAAAGTCCCAATGCACCATCTTTCTTTTTGGCAAAGAGAGTTGGGTGCTCCCCAAGGTGAAGTACTAGGACGATAAAACCCTTATCTAGTAGCTCTTGGAGTTGAATCTTCAACTCAGTCAACTCAGCGGGTGCAAATCTATATGGTGTCATAGAAATCGGTGTCGTATCAGCACTAAATCAATTGAGAACTTAATCTCATAGTAAGGTGGTAAACTGGTGAGATCCTCAGGAAAAACGTCCAGATATTCATAAACTACCCTCGGCAAATCGACTCGGACTTCATCACACCAATTATCTAAAAATTGGCAAGAAGACAACTAAGTTCACTCCGTCCATGCGGATCATAAACCAGTAATAAGACTCTATCAACCCGGTCCCCTAAGAATTAAAAGCAATCACTGCTTAAGGTACATACAGTAACCCTTTGACGATAACAATCTATGACAACTCGATATGGGGACAACTAGTCTATACCCAAAATAGCATAAAAACTAAACATGTCAATCAACACAAATGCAAAAAGAAGTCGGCGACCGATAACCTCTATGTCACAACCCCGACACCCCTGCTCCAAAACAATCTCACCACCAATAAGTGACTTTACACCGAGAGAAGATGCTAACCGAGCTAACTCTAACCCCAAAGCCGAAGCAAATACAAACGAGATAAAAGAATGGATGCACCCGTATCTCAACATACTAGCAATGGAATTGCATAACATGATAGTACCTCTTACTATTGAAGGTGCTAGCATTAAGTCTGGCTCGGTAACAACATACGTACACCCTGTAGGTCTCTGGTCTACCTACTCACCCCTCGGAGCATAGGTCTGATGCACAGATTGAGCCAAAGAGGCTCCTTAATTGGCCCTCGAGGCTTGAGCTGACTGTGTAGGTTTTGCTCTGGCTCTGAGAACGAGATGAAGACGATGCAGACCACTGCCCTTCTCCTCTCTGCGGGTAAGTAGGAGACTTGTGGCCCAATTGACCACACTTGAAGTAAGTGAAATCTCCTTGACCATCTCTCCTAGAACCTAAACTTGGTACTGGAAAAGTGGACCTCAATTGTGCTCCCTGGGATTATTGTGGGGTAGGACCCCTCTGCCTCTTATTGTCCTCTTGAACATCCTGACTCCTTTTGGAGCCCCTCATCCGTTTCTCCTCTATCTATATATCACGGTCTCAAGATGAGCCGCTGCCTCTATAAGGCGTCTATAATCTTTAATCATTGACCCAGCCACTTTGACAATAAGCCCGGTCCTCAACGACGCTCCTCAATCACCACGAGCTTCGGTGTAAATCTCAACAGACTAGTAAATGCGGGCTCAAACGCAGCCACCGGTGAGTTCAACTGCTTGAGCTGAGAAAACTGATCCCTTAACTTCTTCCTAACAGTGGGAGGCAAAAACTTATCCTAGAAGGCGTCAACGAAAGCCTCCAAGTCACTCTAATGCTCCCTCGAGCATACTTCCACCATTGACCTGCATCTCCCTTTAGCTGGAAGAATGCCAAGGTCACCCTCAAACCTCCATCTTCGATGCTGAGCATCTCAAACATCTTTACCATCTGCTCCAGCCACTCATCCGCCTTCAGTGGCTCATTGGGAATGCCCAAAAACTCGTCTGAATTCGATCGGAAAAACTCCCGCTTTAAGAATGATGGCCCTACCTTAACTACTTGGGCCTAGACTTAATTCTTAGCCTTGAAAATGTCCATAGATTCCCACAATGCTCTGGCCATTTCGTGGGCTAAGGCGCCCATGGCTTGCTGACCAACTGGTTCGGCCACATTGGCCTGACCAACCCCTTCTTCTTGCGCCAGAATCTCATTCGGTAGAGGCACCTCATGCCTCCTAGGCCTACCACATATACCACCACTATGTCCACGTCCTAATATCCTAATGAAGGTAACAAAGAGATTAGCACATTTTCAAATATGCTGAAGCTAACTCATTCGCGTCCTAATGCGGTGAACAACAGTAATTCATTCCAGGTAAGCATGTAGTCACATAAATACATACGAATTTCCTTCCTAGATACCGACCATCTCGTGGCGTTGCCAGAGTTTTGATTAGAAACAGCAGTGATCAAAAGCTCTTCTAACAGGACTACTAGAAACCCGTAGATCCAATCAATATCTTAGGAATTAAATCCCATACCCATATAATTATATAAGCATGATATCACATAGCAAACCATGTATACTAATGTCTCTATCAAACAAGACAAACCCATTGTGGTAATAACCACTTCCTACGTACCCAAAGTATTCAAACCTAGTATGCTTTGATACCAAGTTGTAATGCCCCGAAATAAATGCAATATACCATCCAAAATGATAAGTAAATAACATTATGAATCAGAGTAAAATGCCATTTTATTACATGAGATTTGATTGTACAAAAGGGTGACACATGCAATATACATTCATAAATAGAATATCCTAAATCTACAGGATGTGTTACCAAACAGTAATACTGTAATAAAAGCTAAACAAGTAATCATATCCTCTAAAGGCTTACATCTTTCCAAGTCAAGACTTGGGTACATCAAAAGTGAGTCGTAAGCTCAATACAAATAAAACCCTAGGCTTGTACAAAAGTTAAATATAAAAAAAATAACAAAACTGAGCCTTTAGCTCCACAATCCTTCTAAGCTAAGTCCTTGGTGGAGGCATATCACTAGCACCTGAAAATGGTTTTTCCCAAATAGGGTGAGCCAAAGTCTACTAGAAATAATCTACCACAATATATGAATCTTAACAAAGATATAAGTGTGATGTGCACAAACAATATCCGTGATAAAATCATTTATAACTCTTTTGCAAAATCATACTATGTGGAACTTATATCTCGATCCATTTTATCTCCATTCATGAGTCATTTCCATTTCATTCGGACAACCAAACTGAGGATGCAACTCAGTGGATCTCTAACTAATACAACCATCATACAAATACTTATATTTGTCATTTTATGGATATTTCGTCTGCAAGAATTGACACCCATGTATACTCGTAGTTTTCAGGACTTTCACCCTGGACACTCCGACCAACTTAATTTAATGGAGTACATCCCCTTTCTTCTCCCAAACATGGAGTACAACCCTTTTCTTCTCCTAAACATCATACATTTACAATGTATTAAAGATGTGACAACATTCAATGCAAATGGATGAGAAATTATTTTCAATTCACCTAATTCTCATGCATTTTCTACAACAATCATAGCTATCCTCCACTGATAGTCCAAAACAGATATCTCTAAACAGATATACAATCTCCAAGACAGATAAAGTATCCAAATTTCAAAGTGTAAGTGGTAATACTTAACCAACTCCACCACCCATATCAACATCCATCCAATTTCACATTTTCAATACCAATTCCATTTTATGTATACAAAATAAATATCTGAGACATTTTAGGGCAAACTCCATTTCCTTCCAAAATCCAACCCAAGTATTAAAATCAATAATTTTATTACAGCACAACCTCATATTCACTCTCATAACCATTTCCAATACATGTATTTGTAAACCCCTCTTTTGATTTTAAACCAAAATCTTAGGTTTGTTCAAAATCTCCCAAAATCAAAATATTGTTTATACAAAACAAATAGCTAAGTTAAAATCTATATAAAAGTGTATAAAATCCCTACCTCAAAGCTAGAAAACGAGCAAAGTAAGGAAGAAACTCAAATAAAGTCGAAACCCAACTCTATGCGGATGAAAATGAAGCTCTAGGCGAGCTCTACCTTTTTAACAAAGGGAGTAAGGTGGAGAAATGGGTAGATCTTGGTGTATTTGTAGAGAGAGAGAGCAAGTTCTAGAGAAAGAAACTCTAGATTTAGGGTTTTGAAGTGTTTTAGAGAGAAAGAGAGAGATGAAAAATTGATGTAAAAAGTGATCTTCACAGACTTATATAAACACAGTTTGCTAGAGCACAAGAAGTGATGCTTGAGCGTCTAGACACAAAAATGATTTCCGCTCGAGCGCAAGAAGTGACGCTCGAGCGTAGAAACACACTTCTAGTAGTTTTGCAGACAGAAGACCATCGCTCAAGTGCAAGAATTGCCGCTCGAACGCGCGACCGCCCGAGCGTAGGAAACGTCGCTCGAGCATAGAATACATTCTCCTAGTAGTTTTGTAGGCCTTCAAAAGTACTGAGAGTTCACAAAGTCCGCTCGAGTGTAAGAAGTGACGCTCGAGCTTAAGAGCAAAATTCTGGACAACAAGGTTTTTGAAAAACAATGTACCAACCTGTCCCAAACATAACTAATGCATCTCGATAGCCAAACTCAATGAGGCAAAAAAGGAATAAGACAAGAACAACCTATAGACCCCCCATTTTTTATGGCCGTTACGACTTGGACGTCATCACATGCACACTCGATGATGAGTTTATTTGCTTGTTAAGTGCTCGAAGTCCTCAGTGGAATGCCATAACTTTGAGCCTTTCAAACCCTGCACCCCTGTTTCCTCATTCTTGGACCAGACCTTGGTTCTTCAAGCCTACAGCTCCTGGTGGCCTGTCGGCACCTTTTTGGGCTGCCGGCCATCACTTTTTGGTTACCGGCCACCAGGGATGGCCAGCCGGCCACCAGTTTCTTTTGCATATATTTTGTCTGTGCCAGTTGTTTGCACAGATGCATGCATCTGCACCCACGTATAGGGCTGGATGTTCTTGAGGGGAATTCATGTTTTCTATATATAGGAGGCCTCCCTCTTATGTTTTAAGGTTAGAAAAATTTTAGAACAAAATTTTTCCCCTCTCTCTACAATTCTCTCTCTCTAGCAAATTCTTACACTTTTGCTTACAAATCTTCAACCTTTGCCTATACACTCTTAACCAAACCTCTTCATCTTTGAGTTGAGGTATTCTTGAGCCTTGTTGGAGCTCTAGAGAGTGTGTTTGCTTGGTTTTGTTGATTGGAATTGGTTTTCCTTTTCAAAGGTATAAGGCTTTGCCTATTTGCTTGCTTTGTCTACTCTTTTTCTTGCCATTGTAAAATTGTTTTTGGGCTATAAAAACTTTGTGTTTTGGGGCTGAACCTT
This sequence comes from Camellia japonica, assembly GCA_030407325.1. Lineage (NCBI taxonomy): Eukaryota > Viridiplantae > Streptophyta > Magnoliopsida > Ericales > Theaceae > Camellia > Camellia japonica. The sequence goes on along the minus strand of JAPPVO010000019.1, from coordinate 97,875,963 downwards.
GGGTTCTAAGGCCATTAAAGGTTGAGGGGTGGTTCACCCTTCTTTGTACCTTGTTAAAGGCTTTTACCCTTGTGTTTTCCATCATTTTACTATCTATTTTGTTGCTTTTAAACACTAATTTTCAGAGTTATTTCACTGGCCAAAATCATGTTTTGAAGTCCAAATTTGGAGGGGTTAGCCTCCCCTCCTTGTGTCTTGCTTACTAACCTAGCTTGTGCCATGTTTTACCTTATTAATCTAGCTTTTGTTAGCTTAAATCCAGCATGTTTTAGGATTGTTTTAAACCTATTTTAGCACTTTTCTTGGTTGATAGTTGCATTTGAGCTTTGTTTTGCATGCTTATAGTGTAATTGTCCTTATAAGTTTGGTGTTCTAGGCCTCAGACACCATCTTGTTTGAGTTGATTGTATTTATTTATGGCTTTCCATACTTGTGATCACACTTAATCACCTTTGCAACCTCCCTCCTTTGTTGGCTTTTGTTTTGCTTTGAAAGTGGTTTAAACAACTTGTTTGTTTAAAGCATGAGATTAAGGTATCATGCTTAATGGTTTAATTCCTTAGGGCCTTCATTACCAATGGCATGATGTCTCTTTCATGCCTAAGACAACTCTTGGTTTGACCCGTCTTTCAATTAGAGGACTTAAACTCACCATTGGACTCAATGAATTAAAGGATGGTTGGTAATTAAAATGGAGTAATTAAAATTGAGGCTAAAATGGTGCAAGATAATAACTTGATTTTGTGTTCAATCAGACGTTAATTGAACACATTGAGGCATTTCATACTCATTAGTGATGAAATGGTTCAAGTTTCTAAGGTCACCATTTCCCTTGATCAATTCATGAAAGGGAAGGGGTTAGAGTCTTATTTTGTTACATTCATTGAACTTGCACACTTTGGATCATGAGCCATCATGCAATGAAATTGCTTGAGTTGATGGTTTATGAACCAAGTTTGCTATTCCTTTGATTTGTTCATGAAAAGGAGAGGTGAGTTGTGCAAGCAAACCCTTGAAAACACCCTGTGCATGCTTTGTTTGTCCTCTGTTACAGCAAGGTGAATTGGACAGCAGTGGCCGGTAGGCTATCATTGGTGGCTGGCCGGCCATCAATGCAAAATTCAGCAGTGTGTTCTTCAAGCAGAACAAGTTATTCTGGAAGTAGGCAACAGTGTTAGTGTTCTATTGTGCAACAGAGGCCTTCTGGAAGCAAAACAGTGGATTTTTTGGTGGAAGCCGAGTATGCGCATGAACATCCCTCGCTTCCCGAGGCAGAGAAGTTATCTTAGTACTTAATTGTTTAGCTTACTTCTTTTAATTGCACTTTTGTTGTAATTATATAATTAGTTAAAGTAGTTAACTAGCTGTGATGTTGTAATCATTAGTTAACTATAATAGTTAGTTAATTCATATATTGTTGTAATAATTAGTTAAGTAGCTTAGCTAGTTTATTCATTTTGTTTTGCAATAGTTAATTAATTAGCTTAGCTTTAGATAGTTAAATAGCTAGTTTATTTATTTGGACTCTCATTTGTGAGAGCACAATGTAATAACGTGTATGTCTTCAAACCCCACGTCTTTCTCCCTTTTATTCACTAGCTTACGATGGTTAGTTTAGGGACATCATGTTTTGTTTAGCATATTTCATGTTTGCATCCGTTTGTATTGCATGCACCGAGACTCGATTTATCATTCTAACTGCATTATTAGTTTAATACTTCTTTGAATACATGCTTAGACCAGATGCTATCAAATTGTTTCATATGCCATGCTAAGTAGCCGAGCCTATTTAGATTGCATATTGCATGCGTTGCATTAGTCATATTGCATAATTAGGAATCATGCATTTTTCTAACTCATTTCTTTTTTAGCTTGGAGTACTAGGTAAGCCTTTATTCGCTTTAGCATATCGCATGTGTGTGATTGTTACCATGTTTAGCATGCTTGCCATGAGGCTAAGTGCTTAAATGATAAATTGCTTGAATGCCTGTGGATGAAGGCTAGTTGCTTGAATTGGAATAATTTGAGCAATGTTAATATGCGATCACTTTTTCAAGTGGTACATATTTCGAACAAATTTTCAAAACAAATATGAAATCGAAATGTTCTAATTCTTGCAAATTTAGTCTATACTTATGTATGTGCGCATCACATAGTAAAGCTAGCCTAAAAACCGAAACAAGAGCATATAATGTACATAAGATTCATATTATGTCTAGTAGAGGCCGATCTTTGATCGGGCTAGCAGGGGTGCTCAAATTTATTCATGACATTCCCCTCTCGTACCTAAGTTCTTGAGCTGAGACAATCTTGATGATGACGGATACGTGGCCTTTGGCACAAGTCATGGGTTTCCTAGATTTCCTAAAAATATTTAGGTGGTGACTTTGTATCTGGAAAAAACAGTCCATTTTTGGCAATTTGATTCAAAATCGATTTTCTAAAAGATTTGCCAGATTTGGACTCTTTAGTGTTTATCTATTTCACATTACATTTGTGGGATCAAATTCAGAACCGCGGGAGTCCGATATTGTAGGGCTTATTTCGACTTCCGAAAGGAGGCACGGAAAAGTCGAGCTACACAACCACACAAAACCAAGAAACTCGAATCCAGAATATCACATGGGTTGGGTCTAAAACTAGAATCATTATAATATAACAATAACATCATTCATGAAGGCTCCTCATGTTAAACAACATTTGTAGCATTTATGCTTCCGCAATAACAACAACATGCTCAAGCTTTTCAATTTCTACAATTTCTCATTTTCTCATGAAATCTCTTTATTTGATACAACTATAGAATTTCCTCCATCATTTACTCACATGGTAAATTATCAAGCATCAATTTGCCAATCTCACAACTTTTTCCAAAATTCCCAAATTCTAGGGTTTTCATCAAAAACAAGTTTTTTTGTTTAATTTTTGAAAAGATTTTTCCAAAACAACACCCACACCTTATAACATACTCATATTCTCAAGAGTTTTGGGAAAAATAAATGAAATCAACTCCATTCATCATCTAGGGTTCCACAACCTAAATTCATCACTCTAAACATGATAAAATACTCAAAACATGTATAAACTTGCAAAAATGTATATATAACTCAAAGATTATCTCTATCTCAAGCTTTGGAGATGAAGATGATGAAACCCTAGAAATCAAAGTCGACAAAAACACGATCCAATCGGGTTATAAACGTAGCCCTTACCGCCTTCTTCGATTTGGTGTAAAAAGCCCTCTTAAATTCTTGATAGATCTTGAAAAATCTTAGAGAGAAGATTGAAATTTGGTGGGTTTGTAGAGAGAAGGAGGAGCAAAGATGAATATAGAGAGAGAGGGAGCTGAAAAAGTGGTCAAAATACCTTTTGGCATCAGTTTTGAGAAAAAGGGCACAAAAATCAAGAGAAACACGTCGAAATCTGCTTGAATTCCGCACGAGTGGAAATTTTTCCCTTCATAGGCAGATTGCTCCAAAGAGCTGCCCAAAAATCCACTCAAAATTTGCTCGAACGGGACCCAAAATCCGCTCAAGCTGTCATGACCTAAACCCGCCCCCATGGATTAGAGTCATAACCGGCCAATAATCATGAGATTACCTATGGCTTTAGTCAAAAATCAAACCATATTTAATAATAGGGGGCCAAACTGCGGAAGTATCACATACAAGAATTGTCCAACGAGCTGTGCATACATGGTTTAATCAAAATTTTCTTATATACATGAAATAACTCACGCCATGCAATATTTACATTATGTATGTACTACGCATATCCAGGATCATTTTATAGTTTCAGCACCAAGTTCCAAGGTTATACACAACGTTGGTCATACCTAACTATTAGAGAACAATAACAAAAGTAAAACAAAAGTAAGGCCTCTGCATGAGACGACCTTGGTTGATCTTACAAAACTTGGTTTCTCATCGCTCATTGGGGCTGGGGTTGGACGTCCTGCTGCTCACCTACATACATATAAATACAGAGTGAGCTAATGCCCAGTGGATAATACCAGAGTAAAGAGGTTAATGAATGAGTTTCGTTCACAATGAGTCATACTTATAAATTAAACATTTGAACTACTATTCCCATTCACATACGGATTTGTAGATCACAACAAAGCAAAACGACCTCGGGTTCAATACATCATAGCCATAAACACAACGACCTCGGGTCCAACTCAATATAAAACAAAACGACCTTACGTCTATCTATACAAAACGACCTCGGGTCTAATACTCATTCGTAGACCAACTTTAGGTCTAATGGATCCATATACCAAAGACCACCGATCCTTCATATCATATTACTAAACGACCTTAGGTCCACCATTCTTATATTCATAATTATGCGCATATGATCGTGATCATATCCATACTCATATTCGAAACAACCTTCGGTCCAATCAATTCTTTATTCAAAACGACCTTTAGTCCAATTTGTATATAAGATGACCTTTAGTCTGTCTTGTTAAGCATTCCAAACGGCCTTGGGCCCAATCCGTGTCCTCATCAAACATACCAAATGGCCCTAGGCCTATTTCCTACTCATATATCAATCTCTTCACATACTTAACTACGAATCAAGCGAATAGAATACTCATTCATAGTACAAATTCATAGAGTCAAAAATTTACCACGTAGGTAACATTTAGAAAACAATGCATACATAAAAATATCTTTACTAAGATATTACTCACAGTGTTCCGGTGCTTGATTCGTCCTCGCGCTTGACCCTACATAATTCATAACACATAGGGTCATAACACAATTTATTCCGTTCTTTAATTTGCTTAATGTTTTTAGGCTTCTTCCATGCTCTTTAATTCATTTAGTGTACACATTGCATGCCTAAGAGTGCTTAGAAGTGAAAAATAACGGAAAACGAAACATAAAATGTCTTTTCAAAATTTCTAAAACAGGGCCCTCCGCTCGAGTGCAGCTTCCTTCGCTCGAGCGGGGATTCAAAAATAAGGGAGATCGCTTGAGCGTAACTTCTGTCACTTGAGTGGTCTGCAAAAGTACTGGTTTTGTGAATTTCTCGCTCGACGGTCGCTCGAGCGAAAATTTGTAAAACTTCTAGGAGCTCAATTTCCACGCTCGAGCGACACTTTCCTCGCTCGAGTTGACAAGTCGAATTCTGGGTTTTCCAGAACTCTGTTTAAAGCTCAAAACTTAATTCCAAAGGTTCAAAACTTACATTTTTAGTACAAAAACATAGAAAAACATTATATAACATGTGAACATAGGCAATTTGAGTCTAACTTGCCCAAAATCATGGTCCAAATCCCAAATCATCTCACATTCGTCTTGACAACTTCAAAACACAAGCAATCAAACTTCATATCTTCAAGGATGATGTATGCATGTAAAATATAGACTCCAATTTCATGCCAAATGATACAAATGATGATCAAAATCATGAGATCTAATAAAATTATGCATGCATGTATAATTTGACACTCAATTCTACATATTCAACATGCCTCATGCCAATTTATATAAGTTCATGAAAATTCTTTCATGCATGGATATATATATTGCCTTCAATTTCATCATACACTGTTGAAATCTTCTTTTTGATTACCAATTCTCTTGAGTTCACATAATTTTAAGCTTAAATTCATGGATTATTGATTGCTCACGTAGAGGCTTCAATCATCTCAAATATAGCTAAATCTTGAGTTAATTCACTTAGTTCTCCACTTCCCTTGCAAAATCTTCAATGTTGGCCTCTCTCTCTCTCTAAATTCGGCTCACTCTATCTCTAGAGTGCCTATTTTTAGATTTTGAGCTCATGTAATGAGCTTAAGCACATTAAGCTCCTATATATACATTCCCATAATCAACCTTAATTAGAGCTAATTTAATTGTGCTCATATTAATCAATTTAATCTAATTAATTCGATCTGAATAAATTTTCAATTAAATTTCACCATAGACTCTAAAAATTATGCTAATCACAATAATATGGCCAATTTTGGTTTATGTCGCCTCTACGGCCTTCAATTAAATTTTTATAGTAGAAAATTAAACAGATTTTCCTATGGTGAACAGATATAAATTCACAAACGCCCATAATCATATAATTAGCACTGAAAATCATATCAAGCTCATAATTATAAGTATAATTAAGATTAATTAACATAACATAGAGTAGGGTTGTCACACAAGTGGTTCCCAAAATCTGCTTGAGCGGTTTTCTACCTAGAAAACTCTGAAAATTTTGAAAAACCCTGTAAGGATCCGCTCAAGCAATTTTGAATTCTGCACAAGCGGTTTCACTCAGAAATTCAGAAGGTGATTTTTCAAACTGTAGACACCCTATTTTTGACCGTCCTCAAGACTTGGACGTCACCTTTTGAACACTCGGTGATCATCCATGCTCGTGTTCGTCCTGAGCTCTCGGAGGTCTCGGCCACGCGCCTTGCCTCAAGACCTCTCGACTCAACTGTTCTGTGCTTGGTTTTGCACCAAACACTTGTTGTTTTGCTTCTGAGGGAAGATGAAGGCTTGTTACCCATCCCCACACCTCATCGGCCATGGCTTGAGGCCACCGGCCCTGCTTTGTTGCTACCAGCCATTGGTGATGGCCGGTCGGCATTCTTTCTAGTCAGTCGACCATTGATTTGGTCAATTTGTCATTTTTGGCTGGCCGATCACTGTGCATCTGCTTTTGGCAGATATTTTATGCCAGTTGTGATAGCTGGCATACACTTTGCACCCCTTCCATACACGTGTATGGAAGGATTTGCTTCCTTAACTTAGCTTCCCTTGGAAGCTTGGATTGGCCTTCCCTATAAGAGGAAGGCCTCCCCTCCCTTTCCAGAGGTTGAACAACTCTGAGATTAGGACATATATATATATATATATCCCTCTATCTCTCTCTCTCTATATAGTTGTGTGTTTGGTGTTCCAAAAGGGTATTTTGTTCTTAGTTTTGCACTAAGGCACCTAGTATTACACCATACTCCGGTTGTGGAGGTGTTGAGGGACTGGTTTCAAGGTTTTTGAGCTGATTTTGATCCAAAGGGAGGTCAGAGGTTGGTGTTCTTGAAGTGTTCTTCAAGGGTAAGAACCTATCTCCTTTATTCTCCATTCTTGCACTAGCTTTTAACCTATCTTGCATCTATTTTTGAGCTTAGTGTATAACATATAAAAGTTCTAATTTTGTTAGTTTTAGAACTTTGTTTAAGGTCTCTTTGAGGTTTGGGGTTGTCTCCCCCCTCCAAGGCCTTGTTAGGCCTTGTTTAAGGCCATCTATTTTGGCCATTGTTGTGGTCTTTGCATGACCTCTCTACCACTGAAATCCAGAGAATTTTCAGTGGTGGAGAGGTGGTTTTGAGGTCCTAAATGGGAGAGGGTCATCCCCTCTCCATGTTGTCTTTGATGCTCACACAAGTGGCTTGTGTTGTAGCTTGTATGCCTAGCTTGCTTTAGCTTCATCTTAGTGTATATTAGGCTTTGTTTTGCCATGATATAGCACTGTTTTAAGTTGGTTTAGACACACCATGCTTGCTTTGCATACTTGTCTTGTAATGCCATGAAATTTCCTTAACATGCTTTGTGCTTTGAGCCTTGTTTTTAGCATGATTTTGGCTTAGCTTTGTGAAGCTTTTATGCATGTCTTGATGTGCTTAAGGTTTGATTTTGGTTATTTAGGTCATGCTTGACATGCTTTGTGTAGCCACCTTGCATTTTGGCTTGTTAGCCTTGGGTGTGTGAGTGTTGAGCATGCGTTACTTGGCTTGTTTCAGTGGTTTGGCACCACTTATAGCATCATTTCAGTCCTTATAGCATGCTTGTATGCTTGCATTTGATGCTCCTTTAATGCTTTAAAAGGGTGGTGTCTTATGCTCCATGTTTGGACCTTTGTGTATACTTCCATGTGTAGGCCATTTAGATGCTATCTAGGTGTATCCTTGACCTTGTTTTGGTCTGCCTTGGGGTTGTTTTCAGTCCCCTTGACCCTTTGGGGCTTGTTTCATTTAGCCTTGGTTTGAGTCCCGTGGCTAGTTTTCAAGTTTTGGGCTTGGTTGCATGCTTTGCTTGATTTGTTCAATTGGTTTGACACCTTTTCTAACATGATTTCAGAGCTTATAATGTATGCCACTTGTCCATGTTCATCTCCTTTTAAGTGTGCTTAAAAGTCCCCTCTTTATGCTTAAGCGTTGGGCAATGTTTGCATGCATGTTTGTATGAAAACTTGACCTCATTTCCTTAGCATTTGGCCATTGTTTTGGGCCTATTTGAGAGCCGCCCAAATTAGTTTAAGACCATCCTTCTCATGTTGTTGCATGCTCGCCTTGTGTGTTGTTGTATACTTGGCCTATCGCATGTTGTTGCATGCTTGAATCACATTGCATTTGGCATGCATTTTGTGTTAAGCTGCTTTGCATATTTGCATGTGTTATGCCTCATATGCTGTCACATGATTGAATGAAGTCACATGTTTGCTTAGCATGCTTGTCCTTGCATATTGTTATATGCTAGTCGTCGTGGTAGCATCATTGCTTGTTTGCATGATCATGGTGCATACTTAGCTTGCATGCCTAGGTTGTATTTCATTGAGCATGCATGCCTTGCCTCTTGAATTGATTATGATAGAGGTTGGGCCTCTTGTTTGCTTTATGTGCATTTCATTCCATAGTGAAAATGCATACTTGACTTCTTGGGCCATCACGCATTGAAATGCGCGATTGGTGGTCCGAGGGTCGAGTCCCTAACTCCTTTGAGTCATAAACATGATAAGGAGGGTGTTGGTGCAAATATTTGCTTGAAAATGTATTGCCATGCCTTGTCTGCCCTCTGCTGCTGTCAAACAGGGTTCTGTAGGAATGGATGGCTGACCAACCACATTGAGTGCCGATCGACCAACAATGGCGGGCCGATAGCTTTATTTGTGGTCAATGACTACTTCCTCATGGCCGGTGGTGTTTCCTTTTGGCCGGTGACCTTCCACAATGATCAAGGAATGGTGCTGAAGCATTCTTGGGACTTGTGTAGTCTTCAGGGAGGCAGAGCAGTGTAAACAGAGGCAGCTTGTGCATGGCGACAGATTTCTGAGCAAAGCCGAGCATTCACGCATCTGTTCCTCTCCCCAAGGCTGTTTATTGTTTTCTTAACTTAATTAATCTGTTAATTAGTTAAGTAATTTGTAATAATTAATTAGCTTGTTAGTTAATTAATTTGTACTATTCTTTCGGACCCTCCGAGCGAGGGCGAATTTGTAATAAGTGTGCGTGTGTATGTGAATGTCTTCCCACCCCACGTCTTTCTCCCTTTTACTTACCTGCTTTTGATGGTTAGTATTAAGGCATATTTCAACTAGCATCCTTATGCTATGCATGCGTGCATCATTCATCAGTATTGCATACTAATTGCATAGTATTTCAAATCTAACTTGAATACATGTTATCTGTCACATCTCATATGTCATCTTAGATTAGTCGAGCCTATTCTAGTTGCATTTTGCTTGCGATGCATTAGCCATCTTAACATGAACTAGAATCATGCATGATTACTAACATGTTCTTGATTTTAGCTTGGAGTACGCTGTAAGTGTTTTCTTTTGCTTTAGCATCTTGCATGTATGTGAGTGTTAACATGAAAGCATGCTTGCCATGAGGCTAACTGCTTAGTTGATATAACTGCCTGAATGCCTGCGGGTGAAGGTTGGATTGCTTGAGTTGGAACAACTCGTTGAAATCCGTGTTTTAGCCTACTTGCGAGTAGCAAAATTCAAACTATCTTTCAAATGAGCGGATATGCAATGCTTTGTTCCAAATTAGGTGACCTAGTCTATACTTTTGTGTTGTGCGCATCATGTAGTAAGATTAGCTAATTAATCAGAATAAGAATGCATAATGTTTTCAAAACTAGATATCATGGTTAGTAGAGGCCGATCTTTGATCGGGCGAGGGGGGTGCTCATAGCTGACCTTCTCCAATCGTACCCAAGTTCCCGAGCCGAGGCAACTTTGGTGATGACGGACACGTGGCCCTAGGCAACGAGTCAGGGTTTCCTAAATTCCCTCAAAATAAAATATTTAGGTGGCGACTCTGTATCTGGCAAAGCAGTCCATGTTTGGCACTTCTTTCTAAAAATCTGTTTTCAAAACGATTTGTCGGATTTGGACTCTTTGGTGATTTATCAATCTCACATTGCACATTGTGAGATCAGATTAAGAACCGACCCAAATTGAGTCCGAACTGTAGCGAGGCCCACAAGGGCGCGTCTACACAAACCAAGGCAAGTTCCAATGCCCAAAACTCAAAGTTTGCAACCCGAAAAGTTACAAGAGGTTACATAAGAGTAGAAACAACTTTTCAACAACTCAAAATGATGAACAAAGCACCGAACGAATTAGATACTACTTCACTAGACAATACCATTCAAGCCCGAAACGCAGGACATCACAGGTTAATTCTAGAAAATAAAAAAATCTGACAATAAAATTTTTATAATTTTTAGAACTATAAAAAACAATATGTATTGTATGTAAATGTCATCATACTCAAATAGTTTGAGAAGGGGCCAACCCCCACCCTAAAAAAGGGAACTCTGTTGAAGAAATGGTCTGCAAGGCACAAGAGTGTTCAAATGGTCAAAAACCCTTACCTCTAATAGATGTATTTATGCTAGTTTAAAAAGTATGTTAACATGCTTTATTAGATGTTTCTTTACTTAGATTTTTTTCTCTTCATTTTCTACTCCTAAATTACCATTAAATTATCTATTTAGTTCTTGAGTTATCGATTGAGTTTACTAAATTCCTAAAGTACATAAATTAAACTATATTTAGTCTCAGAAAGAATTACAAAAATAAAATATAAACACTTAAGTATTAAAAATTAGTATAAGATACTGCTTACTTAAGATTTTATTCTAGAAAATCTTAAATTTCTACTTTATCTTTAGAAAATATTTTGTTTCATTGTGTGTTTAAATTAGTATCGGAGTCTGGTTTGTCAGTCATGCTAATAAAATTGTATGAGTATTAGATATACTAAAAAAAATAAAATTAGATAATTTAAATAAGAACACTTCGCCACCAAAAAAAAAAATTACATTAATTAAATTATAAAAAGAACTTAGCAAAAAAAAATTAAAGACAATCATTTAGATTTTATAAACGAATTCTGACATATATATACTATACAAAGACAAGCAGATAATCATTGTAAAAGATAAGTAAGAAAATATTATAGATAATTACCCTTACTCTTATAAAGAAAATTCACCAGAAGAACTTACTCCAACTTTTTAAAGAAATAATAGAAATTTAAGATTTTTTTGAAATAAAACTTTAGCTAAATATGATCTTTTACTAATATATAATACTTATGAGCTTATATTTTATTTTTATCATATTTTAAAGATTAAATAGGTTTGAATTAAATATTTTAGGACTTAATATATTCAATTGATAGTTTAGGGGCTAAATAGACGTTGATTTACATACTTTAGTGATTTTAGTAAACTCAATTGATAGTTCAGGAACTAAGTAACCAGCTTGACAATATTTTTATGGATAGAAAGTGTAATAAGCCATTTTTTTTATTTGTTTCTTTAGTTAGTTTTATTTTGATATTTTAATACTAATTTTTTAGTAGTGATAATAATTAGATTTGAATGGTTCCGATTTGATCAGATAACTTGTAAAAGAAGGTGAACGAAGTCTTTGAGGTATCCGTGTAGTGCCTGTTAAAGACCTTCTAATGCATTCGTTAGATGTGTAGATTTAGAGAGAGAGAGAGAGAGAGAGAGAGAGAGAGTGTGTGGAGATGGAGAGTTTAGGGTTTATAGTTGTAACGCCCCCAAAATAATTACAATAAACCAACTCCAACTCCAAACACTAATACAATGTGATATAAATAAAATAAGAAGTTTTCATTAATCAAAGTTAATATACAAAATGTGACACATGCGATATACATTTATAAATCGTTTATCTTGAATCTATAGCATGTGTTACATGATATAATAAAGATTGAAAGCTACACAGATATTCATATGCCCTAAAGGTTTACATCTTTTTAAGACCGTGCTTGGTTACAACAAAATGAGTCATAAGCTCAATACAAATAAAGCCCTAGGCTCAAAAGTAAATACAATTAAACAGAAATTGAGCCTTCAGCTCCACAGTCCTCCCAAACTAAGTCCTTAGTGGAGATATATCACCAGCAGCTGAAAATGAGATTTCCCAAGAAAGGTGAGCCAAAGCCCAGTAGAAATAATCTAACACAATATATGAATCTTAACAAAGATATAAGTATGATATGCATATACAATGCCCACGATAAAATCATTCATATTGTTACAAGATCATAATATGCCAAGTTTTATATCTCAATCCATTTATCTCAATTCATTTCAAGTCAAGTCAATTCATTTCACCTCAACTCATGAGTTGAATCCATTGTTATCCAAACAACCCAACTGAGGCTACAACTCTGTGGTTCTCTAATTAATATAACTATCAACAATTACATAAACACTTCAATTTTTCATTTTACGAAAATTTCATCCGCGGGAATCGGCACCCATGTATATACATGCGGTTTTCGGGACTTTCACCTTGGACACACAGGCCAACTTAATTCAATGAAGTTTATCCCCTCTCTTCTCCCAAACACGGAGTACATCCCCTTTCACTTCATAACATGATACATATACAATGCAGTAAAATACAGTAATATTCAATAATAACCGATAAGAGATTAGTTTAAATTCACCTAATCCTCATGCAATTTCTACAGCAATCATAGCTATCCTCCACCGATAGTCCAAAACAAATATTTCTAAATAGATATACAATTTCCAAGATAGATAAATTATCCAAATTTCCATAGGTGAGAGATAATACACATTCAACTCCACCATTTATATAAACATTCATCTAATTTCATAGTCCCATTACCAATTTCATTATTTATACAAAATAATTGTTTAAAAAATTTTAGGGCAAAACTCATTTTTCTTCCAAATCTAACCCATGTGACAAAATCAACTAATATAACACAATACATCTTTATATCTACATCCACAACCATTTTCAATACCTTCATTTGAAAACTCCTCTTTTGATTTTAAACAAAAGCCCTAGGTTTGTCTAAAATCTTCCAAATCTAACATTGGATTTACACAACAACAAATAACTAAGTTAAAAATCATATGAGAGTGTAGAAAGTCCCTATCTCAAAGTTAGAAGTGGGCAAAGCAAGGATGAAACTTCAAAGATGCTCAAACACAACTCTATTCTGATAGAAATACAGCCCTTGAGACGCTCTACCTTTTTATCAAAGAGAGTAGGGTAGAGAAACCACTAGATCTTGATGAAAGTGTAGAGAAAAGGTAGGTTTTAGAGAGAAAATGTCCCTGATCTAGGGTTTTGAGAGAAAGATGTGAAAAATGATGTAAAAAGGTGCTGCTGCGAATTGATATACGCAAGTCCGCTTGAGCACAAAAAGTGACGCTCGAGTCTCAGACACAATAAGTTATTCTGCTCGAGCGCAAAAAGTGACGCTCGAGCATAGAATGCACACTCCCAATAGTTTTGCAAACAGAAGGCCGTCACTTGAGCGCATACCCGCTTGAGCGTAGAAAACGCCGCTCGAGCGTAGAATACACTCTCCTAGTAGTTTTGCAGGCCTGCAAAAGTAGTGAGAGTTCACAAACCCCACTCGAGCACAAGAAATGCCGCTCGAGTAGAGGAGCAAAATCCTGGGCAACAAAAGGTTTGAAAATCAAGCAACCAACCTGTTTTAAACATGCTTGATACAACCTAATAGCCAAACTCAAGTAAGAATAAGGGGGAAAAGATATGAACAACATTCAAAAACCATAAAGCCTGAATCCGAATACAAAATGGGTCAGGTCTAAACCAAAATCGCTATAACCTCCCCCCCTTAGGGAATTTCGTCCCTGAAATTCCAAATCAAATTTTAAAACTATGCTTAAACCAATTACAATAATGATCATCAATCAATTCCATCATTATAACCCATTCTCCGGTCACCCATTCTCATCAACAAGATAAACCATTTCTTAGTATTGAATATACAATTCATATTTTCCAAAACATATGCAATGTTCATATTAAACCCGCGTTTCCAAAACATATACAACATATACAATGTTTTCATGTCCTCAAAACATATACAATACTTTCATATTTCATTAACATGATAAAATTTCATTACATGTTCAAACATCAACAAATAGGTCCGAATACTTCTTACGGACTTCCAACTCACGTTCCCAAGTTGCTTCCTCAACCCCATGATGTTTCCACAATACCTTAACCAAGGGAATTAGCTTGCCTCGCAAGACTTGGTCCTGAGTATCCAAGACTCTCACCAGTCTCTCCTTATACAAGGCATTATCATTTACCTCGAAGTCGGTCCAATCCAACACGTGTGATGGATTTGACTCACACTTCCGAAGCATGCTAATTTGAAATACATCATGAACCCGGAAAGCTGTGGCGGCAAGGCCAAATAATAAGCTACCTCTCCAATCCACTCAAGGATCTCAAAAGGCCTAATGAATCGAGGGGACAACTTCCCACTCTTTCCAAACCTCATTAAACCTCTTCTAGGTGATATCTTCAGAAAGACATGATCTCCTACCTCAAAAGACAAAGGTCTCCTCCTACGATCAACATAACTTTTCTAGTTACTCTAGGCTGTAACCAACCTTTTACGGATAAGTGCAACTTTCTCCGTCGTTTCCCAAACTAACTTTGGACCCAACATAGGTGCATCACCCACCTCGGCCCAACACACAGGGGATCTACACGGTCGACCATACAAGGCCTCAAATGTTGCCATGCCAATATTTGATTAGAAGCTGTTGTTATAGACAAACTCCACTAAGGGCAAGTGTCTCTCCCACGACCCCTTAAAGTCAAGAACACAACCCCGAAGCATATCGTCAAGGATCTAAATAGTACGCTCGGACTGCCTGTCAATCTGAAGATGATACGCAGTGCTAAAAGTCAAACTGTAGGCTCTGCCATAGCCGAGTCGTAAAACGTGGATCTCTGTCTGAAACAATCGTCACTAGGACCTCGTGCAACCTCACTATGTCCCTAATGTAAAGGTCGGCAAGATAATCTACTGAGTCACTCACGCGTATGGGTATAAAGTGTGCCGACTTTGTCAACCGGTTAACTACCACCCAAATTGCATCATTACCCTGTTGAGTCCTCGAAAGGCCCACAACAAAATCCATCGTGACATGCTCCCACTTCCACTCGACTATAGGCAAGGATTGCAACAAACCCGCTGGCCTCTAATGTTCAGCTTTCACTTACTGACAAGTAAGGCACCTTGACACAAACGCTACCGCATCCTTCTTCATTCCCCTCCACTAAAACTGGCGGCTAAGAACGTGACACATCTTTATGCCTCCCAGATACACCGCAAGGCGTAAATGGTGAAACTCTCGGAGTATTTCCTCTTGGTAAGACTCCGGCACAAAAAAACGGTCACGATATCTAACACTCGAGTCGGAGTACACATTCAAGCCCTTCTCTACGTTCCCACTGGAGATCTTCTCTTGAAGGAATTCTACTTCAAGGTCACGCTTCTATGCTTTTATCACTCGGTTCATAAGTGTAGGTTGTACAACTACCAAAAACAAGGCCGCAGACTCGACGAACTCGCCAAGATGCAAGTCGAACGCTCCAATAGCACCCAACATCTCCCATTCCCGGATAACAATACAAGCTACACTACTAATGGATTTCCTACTCAAGGCGTCGCCCACAACATTGGCCTTTCCCGGATGATAATGTAACTCAAAATCAAAATCCTCTATAAATTCCATCCACCTCCTCTGCCTCAGATTCAAGTCTTTCTGTGTAAACAAATATTTCAGACTCTTGTGATGCAACACCTCAAACTTCTCACCATACAGGTAATGCCTCAAAATCTTTAAGGCAAAGATCACCGCTGCTAACTCTAGGTCATGGGTAGGGTAGTTTTTCTCATGTGTTTTCAATTGCCGCGAGCCATAGGCTACTACCTTCCCCTCTTGCATCAAAACACAATCCAAGCCTTCCCGTGAGGTATCACAATACACCGAATAACCCAAACCCCTCTCCAGAATAATCAAAACTGGGACAATGGTAAGCCTAACCTTAAGCTCTTGAAAAAACTTCTCACAGGCCTCATTCCACACAAATTTAATCCCTTTCCTCATCAGTCTAGTCTAGTCAATGGTGAAGCTAATCTAGAGAAATCCTTCACAAATTTATGATTAGTACCCGGCCAACCCCAAGAAATTACGGATCTCGAAAGCATTCTTAGGTTGCACTGCCTCTATCTTGGATGAATCTACAATCACCCCTTCCTGGATACCACATGGCCTAAGAACTTAACCTCTCTCAGCTAGAATTCACGTTTCCCAAACTTAGTATACAATTTGTGGCTCTAAGCAACTCAAGCACCACTCGCAAGTGTTCCTCATGTTCCTCCTCATAGGGTGAGTAAATCAAGATATTGTCCATAAAGACGACCAAGAAATGGCCTAGGAACTCATGAAAAATCCGGTTCATCAAATCCATAAACACAACTGGTGCATTGATTAGCCCAAAGGGCATCATTAGAAACTCATAATGGCCGTACCGCGTATGGAATGCCGTCTTCGGGACTCCGTATGCTCTGATATGCGTGGCTTTTGGGACTTTCACCCTGGACATATATGCCATAACACTTCACATACACTTCCTTAAAAAAAAAAATTCCTGAATATATGCCATAACACTTCACATACTAATAACAAATAAAATTAAAGATGAAAATTTAGTCATTAAAAACAACAATCATAGTAATAAAAATTATGAAAGCATCCAACTAAAGCAATCCATAAAACATAAGTTACAAAAAAGACAAAACTAAGTCCAAAGTTTACAGACATAAAACATAAATCTCAAGCAACAAATATAAAAAGATGTTTACAACATGACATCATTCTTAAAAATAAAAAATATGGGGAAAAAAAAATTCAACACAATACAACATCACAAACAATCTTTGATTTTTGCCTTAATCTCCTAGGGATGATAATTTAGCCAATCATCATCATCATTCTCATTCGCATTTGCACTAGAGCTTGAGTTGTTTGATCTATTATCAATGTTCATGTCACCAAAAGATCCCAAGTCGATATCATCTCCAAGAAGTTCTATCTCCATATTATCCTCAACATCATCTACAATAGTTAAAATAAAATCATTAAGCTATCATTTTGATAATGATAGATAAAAAAAAATTGTTGCATAATGATGAAACATTATTTTCTAACCATTTCGTAGACCATGACATTGCCTCTTATATCGTGGAGGCTCATCTTCTTCATAAAGCATTTTTTTGAGCTCATCATAATCAAGCAATGGAGGCTCCTCTTGTTCTAGTCTTTCTTCTTCAATAATCAAAAACTTAGTTTTGTCAATGCTTTCAATGTCAATGGGATCATAATTCCTTGTTTTGTAATACCTCCTATATTGATTCAATTGTAAGACTAAATAAACGAATAAAATAAAGAATCCATTAGTTATTATATGAGAAAGATTAATTTATCTATTCTTCAATCGCAAGTTGTAATGAACATACACAAGATCATTAAGCCTATGATGTTCTAGTCTATTCCTCTTCAGAAGAGCTGTTAGTTTGACTAAGAATTCAAATGGCTAACTTTTGCAAATTTGGAGTACTGTGTCTAAACATCTTCCACCAATCATCTTATTATCAAGAAAGCAAGAAAGATTTTATACAAAATAAAAAAATAAAAAGAAACAAGAAATAGATAAATGAGATAAAAGATTCCAATCAAAAGCATATAATAATGATAATTACTATTAAAAAAAAGAAGAAGAGAGATTATCAGGTTGTGTTTTCTTAGATGTAATAATAGCAAGCTCTCTTCCAAAACTGTTTTGTTGATCTTGAAACAATCTAAGTTCATTCATGAGCTTCGTTTTACTTGATGTGGCTTTAGTTTCAATCACATCAAGTACACTATTCATTACCTCTAGCTTTTTGTAAAATGAAGCTTGATCATATTGAAAAGCTGGGTTCAACCAATAAGTTGCGCATGTATATTTTTCCGTAATTGATTATCCTAACAAGTTTTAATGATTGTTGTGTAAGGCCTATACAACCTCTTATTTCTCTTGAAAATATCTTTAATACCTTTGATTTCCCTATACATGCCTTCATAAACATATCCTATGGACGGTTTCTCATCTCCATAACAATACGCAAGAGGCGCATAAGTGGCTTAACAATCTTAATAGTGATGAAGCAATCCTTCTAAAATTGTTTATCTAAAATGATATCAATGGCATCCTTTCCTTTTTTCTCTTTGGCAAACCTTGAACTTGCAAACTCCTTACTTGTCACCAAAGCTTGCAAATGATGCATATGCTCATGAATACTATGCAACACAAGAAAGTAGTGGCAAAACGCATTGCTCTTGGGTGCACAATTTCAGTCCAACTCTTCTTCTTTCTCAACCGAGCTAACAACCATGAACGGTTGTATATGTACCTTGTCACCATTGATGCCTTAATAGCAAGCTCATGCACATGATTTATCTTGGAAATTTCACTTAAGATTAAGTTCAAGCAATGAGCTGCACACACTACAACAAAAAAGGATTTTTACGGCACGCAATGCACGCCGTAAAAACCCTTCTACGATGTGCAGGCGCATTTCTTATTATGACAGTCATGGAAAGTCATTCACTTTCAACAACATGCTTCTACGCCGTTAAAAACTATTTAACGACAGATTTTGTGTCATTATTACTTTTTCTACGACATGCTATAGTACGTCGTTAAAAACTATTTAACGGCAGATTTTGTGCGTCATTGTTACTTTTTCTACGACTACTTTTGCACGCCGTTAATTGGTGAGACAAACAACAATGCTGATTGCATGCCGCAAAATATATAATACAACAATTTCCTCAGTCTGTCGTAGATAAGTAGAACATACCACAGCGTACGTCAAATGATGTGGAATATTTCATATAATGACCTAATTTGCTTGCCGTAGAATGTGCATTTTTTTTTAAATCAGCAAATTCTATATTTGACCTGCTTTGTACAATCTAATATTACAAACAAGCTTCACAAAATATTAATCAACCACCAAAATATTATTTCAACCATGAAAAATAAACTATATCTATAAATTATAAACATCCAAAAATTGTCAATATATACATTCCAAACATCCAAAAAGACTATTCTTAAGTTCTAAATTATCCAAAAAGTATAAACCATCCAAAACTGTACATATATAAGTTTGTAAACATTACCCAAAACTATTCAAAAATTATAGAAATCTATTGATCAAAGTCCTGAAAAACTATCTATAGATGTTAGTTCTACTCAAAGTCAAAGCTAATGAAATGGGTTGGCCAAGCAACAGTGCTTCTTATAGCATCTTCAAGCACAAATCCAAGCCCTCTTAACCTATCATGCCGTTCTGGACCAAACACATGAACAATTGCATCATCTGTGATAGACATTGGCCGTTCTTCTGTAGAAGGCTTGTGAAGCTCTTGAAACTTATTCTGCAATATATAACATTTATGATAAGGAACCCAAGTCAGACAATGTAACAACAAAGGTAATACAAACATTGGTTCATATAGAATAATCAACTCATTCTTCACAAAATGATTAAGAAATTGACATCTAATTTAAAATATTCCATTTCATTTCGAATGAACTATTTTTCTTTCAATTTCTATCCAAATTTCTGAACCATTGTTATCACCCCTCACCAGTTCGTTTCCCAAAACTCCCTCATCACCTAGCATGTTATACCATTTCCCTAATCAACGATATGATCCTTGTCTACACCAAGCCAAATGAAAGCTAGGTTGATTCATTTTATAGCCCTGGGCATGAACAACTTGTTACTAATATTTCCAAACATGGCACATCATCCTCATTACACACACAAATCAAAGGCGATGGATAAAAAAGTTAGCCATTCAATGGAGAAGGACCAATGGCAACTACATTAGTTGCTACTAGAAGCCACTTATTATATTGCACATAATGCATCAGTAGGCTCAAATTTTCCTGCTAATTACATGGTCAAATAAGTATAATACCACAAACCCAAGGCGGAAAAAAAGGTCAAAAATACTGCAAAAGGAGATTAAAAAAAACTGTAATAAATCAGGCAGGTTTAAAAACAATAACTTCAACCTTAATACCCATCCATTACAATATATCAATACCTCATTCATCACTTCACAATCTGGTCATTTTCATCTAAACCGAGTGTAAAAAATGTCCCACCAAAACACTGCATGTGACCTTTATAGAGCAGCAAAAGATTATTTCAAAGCCCAAATATTAAAAAAAATAATACAACAATGTAGAAAGTATTTGAACAATTGGTGGAGAAGGCGTACAAAAATTAACCATGAGACGAAGGGCTGAAAAGATAATAAAATGAAGGAAATTCCTTATCCCACTGCTGCTCTTTCAAATTCCATGAATATGCTACACCATTGTCCCCTTCTCTTACAGCCTTTGTCTGGCATCTCTTGTTCCTGATCAACAGACAATCAAAATTTATTATTATTTATATGTAAAACAGCTTTTCTACAACCTCTTTGACCACCAAACATCCTTAAATTATGGGAACAGTTAGCATCTATCAAATTATATTTTCTATGTTTCATCAACTATTTTCTCTTGACATACGAGTAATAACAAATCAATATAAATACAACGCAAATTTGATACAAAATTTACAAATACAGTTCAAATCAAAGAAACTAGTCTTCCTCAACACAAAATATATGTCCACCCAACTACTATGGCATCATCTATCAAACACCAGAATGTTCTTAGACAACAGAACTGTTATAAAATTAATGAAATGTTTCTTTCTATGCACATAAGTAGGATCAAACCTAGAACCTGTAAAGCCTTTAGCCCTGGTAATTCTTCCAATTTCAATCCTGCAACCCTTTTCTAGTACAAACAACAGGATACAACATGTATATTAGGCAAAGCTTACAAGTTATTAAGGCTCTGCCAGCGAATTGTTTTTGTGGTTTACTAGCAATAAAAACACTATATACCACATCACTCAGACTATAGAGTAACTCAAAAACCATAACACAATGAACATCCAGGTATTAAAAAAATGAATTTGAAAGAAAGAAAAAATAAAGAATACCTGAAATATAAGGTAACTACTACCCAAGGATGATGATTTAGTTTTCAATAAGCGTTTAATGGCAACATGCATATAGCCTATGTTACAATAGATAATTAGTTTGACGTTCTTTATATAAGCAATTGATCAATGTTCTACCTGTTACACTTGTAATAAGAAATTTGAGAAGCAAAGGATTCAAGCTCGGACGAGTTAGCAACCTTATCCTGATGTATTGTCCAAATACGCACAACTCCATCAGAACATGCAGTCACAATATCACCATTTTCCAAGAATTTGACATCCCAAACACAACCAGGATGCTCTATACTTTGGACACAAACTCCATCTGCAACATAAAACCATTTCTCAGGTAAAAAAACAACATTCAATTAATAAATCTGAAGATTTAATTGCTACACAGGATAGTACACAGAGTAGAGATGGTACACAGAGCAGAGTAGTGTAGTGTAGCAGCAGTTTAGAAGATGAAATTTCCCATTTTCAACAAGTAAGGCTGCAAAAGCAAAGCATTGAATCACAAAAGAATATTAAGAAAAATAAATTGAAGGCTATTGAAGGCAGGAAAATAAATTGAAGGCTATTGATTGAGAGACAATTTGAGTTCAACAAGATCGAGTGCAACAATTGTGTCTGTCTATTTCACTCCCACCACTCGTTCTTTTAGAATGCATGCAGTTTTTAGTTCATTTGATTAATATTTAGATTTGATCTAATACTACTTCTTTGAAATTACAGAATTGCTGACTGACTGCATTACCAAAAAAGATGGACACAGTCACTGTTCTGCCTTTGAGCAAACTGTTGGAAGGAAAAAGAAAAAGAAAAGTGATGAAAGTGATAGCAATGCTGCAGCAAATCAATCTGGAACTGATGATAAATTTTCTGAATCTACTAAGAACTCCAAAGAGATACTAGCAAATGATTTTCTCACTGATTCAAAGTAGAGTTTAAAGAGAAGAAGAAAATAAAAAGAGTTTCTAATTATCTTCATCAAACTGAAGATAAATCAGATTTATTGCCAATGGCCACTGAAAATAAGAATAATCAGATTTGTTGCCAATGGAACCTTCTTATTTGTTTCTAGAAAGAATTGAAGTTCATGACCATTATATTATAATATAAGATATTGTTGGGTGCAAAGGTGTAATCATTTTCAATGACTGTAACGCCCTCAAAATAAACCCATAAATTATACATTCACAACATGCTTAAACATAAGGGAATAAAGCATAATTACATTTCATCAGAGCATTCATTACAAAATGTATTACATGTTGACAACAAAAGTAAATGCCCTATAGGCTTACAACTTTCCAAGTCAACACTTGGTTACAAAAAGATAGTACTAACTCTACACAAAATAAGCCCTTGACTTGATATACATGTAATACAACAAAACAACAAAAAGGTCCAACAGCCTCAAGCCTTCCAAGCTACGTCCTTGGAGGTGGCATAATACCTGTACCTGAAAATGATGTCCCATATAGGGTGAGCCAACGCCCAGTAGAGATATGCTAAACATAATATGGACAATAACTAAAACATCAGCATTTGATAAATGTTTAACTCACATAAATCAAGTCATAACCCATTTCAATTACATGACAAATGTGTAATAACCCACATTCATGTCTTAGTCATGTTCATGTGCATTTGCATGGTTTTTTCTTGTTAAGCTTGCATTTGTAGACTTTGACTTGTTTTGCCTAAGTAAAGGTCCCTGTCTTGTTTTGTGTTTATGTGTTTTGCCTAAGTGTTGTATGCATGCTTTGTTCCTTCCTTGCTGTCTCAAGCCTAGGTCATGTTAAGCCTAGGTCACACCTTTGAACCTCTTACATCTAGGACCATCTTGGAGCCACTTTGGTTGACCTCCACCTTCACCCTGGCATATTGGCCGAGATGTCATCATCTAGGCCGAGGTGTTCATCACCAAGGCCGAGATGTGTATTATCTAGGCCGAGATGTTATCCTTGCACCTAAGTGATCTTGTTCTGGGACTGGAATAACCTAGACCGAGGTGTGGCACATCTAGGCCGAGGTGTGGCACAGCTTGGCCAAGCGTTATCCTTCCTAGCCGAGATCATTAAAACCTTCTTGCCGAAGCCTATGTCCTAACCCGAGATCATTACTTGCCGGAGTGCCCATGTCACCTTACTTGTTGTACACCCTTTGTCATACTCTTGTCTTGTCATTCAGTCACCTTTTTGAGGAGAGCCAACCAGTCATTACCACGTGTCCCAGCAGAGGGTTAAGTCAGTCGGCAAAGTTAGAAATATATCATTGTGTGTCATATCTCTTACATTGTAGAGAGAGAAGCTCTAGGGAGAGAGGAAGAGGAGTTCTTAGAGAGGGAATAGATTTCCAAGCTTGATCTTCACACCTTGAACCATTAGATACGTGATTTGAGGTTAGATTCTTGATCTACTCTTGTTATTCTTTATGTTGATCCGATTGCATTGCATGATCTAGCATGATTCATAAGCCATGCATTGATTTAAAGTTTGGTTTTAGAAAGAGAAAATGGTGTTCATGTGTTCTTGAAGAAAAACCATGTTTTGATCCGAAGGTTTGTATCAAGATCCATGTTTTTGTGTTTGTTTTCATAAGATCTTCAAGTATGGGTACCCAGGTCCATGTTTTCAAACTCATCTCATGAAAACACAGATTTTGAATAAAGAAGTTATGATTTTAGCATTCATGTCCTTCATGTTCTTCATGTTCATCAAGAGGGAAACCCAGATTTCCAGCCTTCATTTCCCTAGGTGTGATCACCGAAACCACTCTTGCCTAGATCACACACCTAAGCCAAGCATTGTATCTCACCTTGGCCTACCTTGCATGATCACTTGCACCATTAGTCTATCTTGCGTGAGCACCTCGGCAGTCAGCTACACGCCGAAGCCTAGGTAACCACACCTCGGCCAAGAGGTGTGGGACCTCGGCAAAGACCTGGTTGGTACCCAGTATGTTTTGCTTTGACTTGATCTAGTTTTGAAAGGAATGCCGAAATCATTTGCACTCATGTAAAGCTTGTTTTGAGAATGCATTTCATATCCATCTTTGAGCATTCTTTCTTGTCTTCTTGAAGTGCATTCAGTAGACTTTATTATGTGTTGTAGGATTTGGACCCTTGCTTTGACCCCGGCACCCGAAGAGCTATGTGAGTGGTATTTTTAATAAAGCTATGTTATAAAATTTTGATAAAGCTTTGCTTCGTTTTGGAAAAGTATTTGTTCAAGCATGAATGATTATCCCTAGTTTTTGTATCAAGTATTATCTTGTTTTGATGACATTCTTGGAAAGTCCTCCCATGCTAGGGGACTTTAAGCCCATGTAGCACCATGTTTGAGAGATCTCTGCCATCGACGGTCTATGAACGGATGGCCCCACCGACGGTCTGGTGTACGGGTGGATTTGTCTAATCGATTCCGGGTCGATTATTCCCTTATTTTGTCCGGAATGTCATCACCCCATGTATTATGTAGATGTTATTAAACATTCCAAGAAGCTGTGAAAGATTTGATTGATGAACTTGATTTATCCCATGTTTTGTTACAAGCCATGATATGTATTGTTTTGATAAAGATCTCGGATATCATTCATTTAAACCTTTATTACTAATATCATTCACTCAGTATCCAAGCTCACCCTCTCCTTATATATATGTAGGTGGCAAGCAAGAAGGCGATGACGCCTAAGATGTTATGTGCAAGATGTTTGATTCATGTTTTGTATCGTCTTGAACATTATGCTTCTTAGTTTGTAACTCATGTCTTTTGTATACTTCGGCTAGAGAAGCCTTTTGATCAAGATGTAACATGTAATTTATTTTATTTGTATCCCAGTTGTAACCCATGTTAAAATGTATGTCATTTCATTTGATCTACGCACAGCTCTTATGGACTAATTAGATTTATATATATTGCTTCCGCACATGTAAGCCCCATATGTAAACTCTGATTGTGTGTGAATCTTTGTAAGTTGGCCTTTGGTAATCTCGGATTACTGGCCATCACGGCACCATTCTACTAGGGGCGGAATGGGGTCGTGACAAAATGTGTCCATGTTTCATTCCATTTTTCATTTCATAACCCTGGCTCAGAACCTGGTGTAGATGTCCCCGAACGTTCCGGGAGGGAAATCCCGTTTCGTTCATTTGGGGCTCACTACAGTTCAGGACTCAATGTCACGGTTCTTAATCTGAACCAAAGAGTCCAAATCCGGTAAATCGTTTTGAGAAACAGATTTTTTTGAAAGAAGTGCCAAACATGGACTGCTTTGCCAGATACAGAGTCGCCACCTAAATATTTTTTAAATGGGGGAATTTAGGAAACCCTGACTCGGTGCCAAAGGCCACGTGTCCGTCATCACCAAAGTTGCCTCGACTCGGGAACTTGGGTACGATTGGGGAAGGTCAGCTATGAGCACCCCATCTCGCCCGATCTGAAGATCGGCCTCTACTAACCATGATATCCTCTTTTGAAAACGTTATGTGTTCTTATTCTGGTTATTAGCCTAGAATTACTATGTGATGCGCACAGCAAAACAAGTATAGACTAGATCGCCTAATTTGGAACAAAGCATTGCATATCCGTTTGTTTGGAAATGTTTTGAAATTTGTTACTCGCAAGTAGGCTAAAACACGGATTTCAATGAGTTGTCCCAACTCAAACAATCCAACCTTCACCCACAGGCATTCAGGCAGGTAATCAAAGAAGCATTTAACCGCATGGTAAGCATGCTGTCATGTTTAACATTCACACTCATGCGAGATGCTAAAACATAAAATACTTACAGTGTACTCCAAGCCAAAACAAGAACATGTTAGCAATCATGCATGATCCAAGTCCATGTTTAAATGCCTAATGCGACGCATACGGAATGTCACTAGAGTAGGCTCGGCTAGTCTATGAATGACATGTGAAAATGCACAAGTAGCATGTATTCAAGTTAGCTTTGAAATACTTTATGCAGTTAATATGATGCGCCGAGCCCGGTGCATGCAATACTGATGAATGATGCACGCATGCATAGCATAAGGTATGCTAAAGTAAACATGTCCTAATACTAACCATCAAAGCAGATAAGTAAAAGGGAGAAAGAAGTGGGGGTTGGAAGACATGCACACACGCACGCACACTTATTACAATTGTGCCCTCACTCGGAGGGTCCGAAAGAATAATACAAGCCGCCTAATTAACTAACTCACAAGCTAATTAATTATTACAGAACCAAATGAATAACTAGCTACAACTAATTATTACACAACTTAATTAATTAACGAATTAATTAATTAATAAATGAATGACAACAAGCAAGTAGGGAAAGCAGTAAATGGTGCCATTCCAGCTCTGTTTGAAGAAGAGGGAGACATGTATGCTCACTCCGGTTCTTCGCCTCGAAACGCCTTCCGGTTGCTCTTTAGAGGCTCTGTTTGCAGGGTGTCTTTCAGTGCTTGTTGCTGAAACTTACCAAAACACTGCAGGGGAAGTCACCAGTGGCCTGCCGGCCATAGAGGGAGATCTGCCGGCCAAAGATGGTCCATTGCCGGCCAAGGGTGGCACACTACCGGCCATCAATGGCAGGCTGCCGGCCACTGGTGTGCTGTGACACCAAACTGCAACGAAGCACAAAATAGAGAAAAGGTAGGGTTTCCCAAGGACATATACGCACCATGGCACTCCAAATCACCTCAAAACATCAAGGGAGAGGCCAAGTCGGATCCATGACCATCAATCACGCATCCCGATGCATGATGGCCAAAGATCCAACCTGTGCAAATCAATATGAAAATGAATGCACAAAAAAAAAGCAAGTAAAGCCTAGAACTCTATCATGAATCATCAAGAGCTTCGGCGACCGAGAATTGAGACGCGTTCCATCACTTGAAGTATGAAACGCCCCTCGTTCCTCGTGCTTGGATTAATACTTAATCCAAACAATGCAACACCTAAGCATGGCAAACATGCGACATGACCTAAGTGCGCAAACATGCAACTAACCCAAGCATGCAACAAGCGTATAAGTATGATATGAGGCAACAACCTTGGACAACATGACAAAATGCAACGTGAACGTGTGAACATGCAAGGCATGTGGAGTTAAACAAGTATGCAACAACATACCAAATGAAACAAGCATGCGACAACATGGTAAGATAGGCTTACACCAAAGATGGACGGCTCTCAACTAGGTCCAAATCAGTAGCCAAAGTGATGAATTAAGCCACACAACATACTCAAGCATGCAAAATGCGAAAGGTTGAACAAAGGGGCCTAAAAAGGGCAACTCTCAAAAGTGCCTAAGAAGTGACAAATGTGCAAGTGTAACAACACCATATGCACTGAAATGAGATGATAAATGATGCCGAATCATTTAAATAGCTCAAGGATAGCATGCGTGAATCACCGAAACACGAAGCTTGCAAGGCCAATTACGCTACAGCTATACAAAGCATGAAGGATATGGCAAGGGCAACTCAAAATAGTCCTAGTACGTACTGATATGAGACTAAAACATGCATGGAAGTAAGCCAAAGCAAGCTAGCATACAATGCTAAAACATAGAACATGCAAGGCTACAAAAGAGGCAATGCACTACACCTATGAGAACCAATCATGGCATGACTTGAACAACCAAAAAAAGAGTTACATCATGGTATATTAGGACCCAAAATGTACTGAAATGATGAGCCAAAGGCTTAGGCTAAGTGGCATGCACAAAAGTCCACTCTTGAGGCGTAAAGCACAAGCTATACAAAGCATTCAAGGCATGTCAAATGCAAGTGTATGACAATATTTCATGGACTGAAATAGCATGTGGAATGAGGGCAAGGCATGCAAACATCACATGTATGACATGATAGAGGCCTCAAAACCCAAGACTAGTCTAAGCATTTACACTATAGCTATACAAAGCATGAGTGATATGGTCATGGCAGCCCAAAACAGTCCTAGAACACTTCAAAATAAGCATAAAATCAAGTTTGAGCAAAGCCAAAATATGCTAGTATGATGAGTCAAAACATCATGCACAAAAGGCTAGTAAACAAGATTTGTTCTACACCTATATGGAGCATGCAAAGGATGATCAAACCAACTATGGATATGGTCATAATATGCCAAATGATGACCAAATACATGCTGAAATGTAAACCAAACAAGCTAAAATGACATGGCATGGCATGGAGCATATGAAGCTAGTTTAGGGGATTTACACTACAAGTGCATCAAGCAAACATGGAGTAACAAAACCAACCCAAAACAGATTCATGGCATGGTAAAACATCACCAAAAATAGACTGAAATGGACTCAACAAAGACTATGCACACATGCTAATTTGATGAGCTATAAATGGAGTTACATTACACATGCTAGGTGCAAGCAAGACATGACCAAACCAGCCTTGGACAGGGCCAAGGTAGGTCCTAGAAGTCACAAAAAAAAGGCCTGGACCAACCCCAAAAATGCATAGAGGGATGGTCCTTTGGAAGGCTAAGAATGCAAGCAAAGAGGAATACAAAGAGAGGGGACTACCCCCTCTGATTTAGGACCTCAAAATCACACCTCTACCACTGAAAATCCACTGGATTTCAGTGGTAGGAAGGCCAAACCAAGGCTAGCTCGGAGGCCTCCAAATATGGCTTAAAACAAGCCAAACAAAGCATGCAAGGGGGCTACACACCCCAAACAGCAAAATGACCTTAACCAAACTTAAAAGCACTTAAAAACAAGACTTTCAGTTATAAGCAAAGCCTAAAACAATATGCAAAGAGGGCTAAAGCAAGGTGCAAGAAAGTGCAAAAATGGGGGAAATGCTCACCCTTGAAGGCCCTCTTCGAAATCAGCAATTTTAGGGGGTGGAAGCTTGCTTTCAGACCTCAAGAAGACCTCCCAAGAAGCTTGATCCAATGGTGGTGGTGTATATCTATGTGTTGTAGTGTAAAAGTGCAAGGAAATCCAACTTCAAGGCATAAAATACAAGCAATATAGAGAGAAAGGGAGTTTTTGCCCTTCAAAAAACTCAGAACCTGGTGTAAGGAAGAAGCCTCTTCCTTATATAGAGAAATGAAAAGCCAAAGCTTCTTCAAGAAGCTTTGCAAGGCCTTCATCCCTCCATATACGTGTATGGAGGGGAGCAAGCAAAAATCCAGCTGGCTCAAAAGATCTGGAGGAAAACTAGCTGAGATAGGGGGGGTGCCGGCCATCAGTAATGGCCGGCAGTGGTACACTGATGGCCGACAGGGCTTCATCAGTGGCCGGCAGGGACAAAGCCATGGCCGGCAGTGCACCAGGAGGGCCACTCTGAAAGGACCAAATCAGGGTCCAAAAATGGGGCAGAAAGAATACAGGGTCCGGGAAGCTCGAACCGGTGACGTTCCACCGCGATAGTCGAGTGGTGGGCTAGCAATCGCACCAGTTGTTGGGTGTACCTACGAGCACAACCAAGTCTAGAGGACGGTCAAAAATGGGGTGTCTACACCTGGCCATATACCTTAAATGACATTTCATCTCATGTCAATAATACTTCCATTTCAATTGAGATAGCAACTCAAATTAAACGCTTCATACTTCACATTAGATATACATAATTGCTATATCAATCTCAAATTAACACTTCCGTACTACAAATATGATACACAGATTTGCTGTATTAATACTTCAATAGATACACAGATTTGCTGTATCAATGGAGTCCATCCCCTATCTCCTCCCAAATAATATCCGGTTTAGGAGTCCATCCCCTATCTTCCCCTAAACCGTGGAGTACATCCCATATCTCCTCCCACACAGCACAATGCATATAAACACATATCATATACATTATCAATCAATACATAAATTTGATGTATTATTCCAACCATCATATTCGATGACATATTCAATTGATTAGTTTTAGTTCGCCTAATCATCATGCATTGTCTACAACAATCAAGACTATCCTCCACCGATAGCCCAAAGCAGTTATTTCTAAATAGATAATAAATGCCTCAACAGATATATAATCTCAACATTTTCAAGGTGAGCGATTAATAAATCCAACTCCACTTTTCTATCTCATAATGAGCCAATTTCATATTTCCAAAATAATTGTCATTAATTACACTAATGACCCAAGTTTACCCAAACATGGCATTTTCCCCCTTTTTCTCAATATTGACCCCAAGGTCCAAATATTATCAACAACAACAGTAATCTCTTTTTAGGACCCAAAATATACATGTTTGAATCAAAAGAGCAAAACCCCTCTTTCCAATATAACACATTACAAACCCTAACTTCCCAAATCAAACCATTTATACAAAAAGCTCAATAAAGCACATAAAGATGAGTAGGAAGCCCTACCTCAAGAGATGAGACCCGAAGGAGATGATGAGAAACTCGAATATGCTCCAAATCCAAAGATTTTCGGATTGATAGGAAGCCCACACCAAGCTCTACACTTTTTGTAGAGGCTCAAGGGTAGGAGATCACTTTAACTAGATCAAACCCTAGAGAAAAGGTATTTTCTAGAGAGAGGGGCTCTCAAAATCGGTTTTTGGTAAAGTAAGAGAGAGAGTGAAAGTTGAAAAGTGATCTAAAAAGCCCCCCACTGATATCTGATATACGACTAGTCCGCTCGAGCGGAGAATAGGACGCTCGAGCGTCAAGCACAAAAACTGAACCCGCTCGAGCGCAAAGATGCCCGCTCAAGTGCCAAGACACAACTGCAAAACACACCCGCTCGAGCGCAAAAGAAAAGCCGCCTGAGTGTAGATTACACTCCTCCAGTACTTTTACAGACATCGAACACCCGCTCGAGCGCGAAGAGGCCCGCTCGAGCGTAAAGAAATACGCTCGAGCGTGAAAAACACATCTGCAGAAGTTTTGCACAGGTACAAAATGCTGAAAGTGTGCAAACTCCGCTCGAGCGCAAGGGACTCGCTCGAGCGAAACACTAAAAATCTGGGCAACAAGGAATGGGACTAAAGCTCAACCAACCTGTTCGAAACACACCCAACACATCCTAAAACTCAAACATGAGGAATTAAAGGATAACAACAAGACATATACAACAACCAACTCCACGGGACCTAAGTCCGAAATACTGTTAAACAATGAAGGGAAAACTGGGATCGCTATAATGACCATGTTAAATTGTTATATTTTGTAATGATACCGAATCCTGTAAGCCTCAGCTTCGCACTTTTTCAACTAAAATCATGAACCAGCTGCCCTATAACACATGGAGAATTCTCAAATTGGATAGACTGGGTTCACTTAACATTAGACTAAACAAGAAACAATGTGCATTTAATGTTTTCATCTTTGTTACTCTTGGGTTTTGACACTTCAGTTTTTAATTTATAAATTTGTCTTCTATACCATTCATGTTGTTGTAAAATAATGCATGGTAAATAATCTTCTACGGAATGACAGAAGTAAGAATAAATTGCTGCGAAAACAATGTCTATAGAAAAAATCGATGGCATGTTTGATTGCCGGATTGGATACTTTGAAATTGTGATCAGGATTAGGGAGGATGAGAAATACCATGGGATTACAGTTTTGCTGCTTTCAACACCAATTCAACAAAAAAAATAAAAATAAAAAATAAATAAATAAAAAATCCTTGATTACTCTTTTTACCACTTTGTTGCTTTTGACTCTAGAATCTCTAACATGGTTTAAGTAAAATACATGTTTGAAATAATCATATTTGTTGTGATGCAACTGCCTGTTAGTAGTCATAGAATCTGATTCAAAATAATTCATTAATTATTCTTTTCCTAAATCATTATCTTATTTTCCTGTATTGTTTATTTGTATTTTTGGGAATACAGATGGAGTTTTCTTAATTTAATCTCCATGTCTTAATTCAGAGGTGACAAACTTTCATCTTTTGGCAGCAGTCAATGAGCCTCCCCCCCTTTACCTCCAATAAAAGATGATGAAAGCTATCACTCACTGTCTAGACAATAACATACAGTTCATTAGACTTATAGCATGAATTAGATAGATCATTGTCATTAAAAACAATGTACAACTTGAGCGTCAAGATAAGGTTTGCTGTTCAGATATGGAGAGGGAAAAAACAAGTCAAAAGTTATGGGCAGTGGAATATAAGTAAATAATTGTCACATAATATTATAGTTTTATGATAAATAAACACACCTCTATTCGCGATACGACCCCCTTGGTCACTGTAGACACCCCATTTTTGACCGTCCTCAAGACTTGGACGTCACCGTTGGAACACTCGGTGATTATCCATGTTTGTGTTCGTTTGGAGTTCCCGGAGGTCTCGGCTACGCGCTTGCCTCAGGATCTCCGAACTCGACCATTTTGTGTCTGGTTTTGCACCAAACACTTGTGTTTGCCTTGGAGGGGCAGGGAATGCTTGTGAGGCATCCCCACACATCACCGGCCGTGGCTTGAGGCCACCGGCTGTTGTTTGTGTCCATCGGCCATATATTTGGCCGACCGGCACTCTTTTTGGCCGACCGGCCATCAATTTTGTCAAAATGACAATTTTGGCCAGCCGACTACTGTTCATCTACTTTTAGTAGATATTTTGTGCCAGCTGTGATAGCTGGCACCCACCCCATTCCCCTCCATACACGTGTATGGAGGGATTTCCTCTTGAATGGCTTGTTTTGGAAGCCTTACAAGAGGGAATTGCCTATATAGGAGAGCTTCTTCTCTTGACATTAGGGTTAGACATTTTAGACAGCTTTTGTAAAGCTTGAGTTCTAGGGTTAGGGTTTGATACATATTCTATCTCTATAAGTGTGTGTTTTGTCCCACTTTTGCTCAAAAACACACACTAACACACCATCTCTTGGACTTGAGACCCTTGGAGGGTTGTTTTAGTGTTTTGGAGCTGGATTTAAGCCAAGGAAGGCTGTTGGAGCATTGTTTGTGAAGGAGGGCTCAAGGGTAAGAAACTTCCCTTTTATTCCCCATTTTTGCATTGCTTTTCTACCTATCTTAGAACTGTTTTTGTGCTTAGTGTATAATGCAAAAAAGTTCTATTTTTTAGCCCTCTTGATTGTTTTGTTAAAAGTGTTTTGTGGTTTGGGTTTGTTTGACCCCTCCTAGGCCTTGTAAGGCTCCTTTTTGTGCTATTTTTGGTGAGCTCCGAGACTTTGGTGCTTGGGCTCCTCACCACTGAAATTGAGGGATTTCAGTGGTGAGGATGGTGCCTTGAAGTCTCAAGAAGGAGAGGGCCACTCCCTCTCCTTGTTGTCCTTGAAAAGGGCACTTTTTGGCCTCTTGAGGAGCATCATGCTTGAGTGTTTGTTGATCATGCATTGGCTGCATTTCATGCTTATATTGCCATAATATAACATTGTTGTGTGTTGGTTTTGGTACACCATGCATGCTTAGCATACCTACCATGTAATGCCATGTTATTGCTTAATATGCCTTAGGTTGTTAGCCTTCATTCTAGCATGTTTTAGGCTTAACCTTGTGAAGGTTTTGTGTTTATTTTGCCATGTTTAAGGTCTGTCCATGTTTGTTTGAGTCGATCTTGGCATGCATTACATAGCTCCTTTGTATTATGGCTTGTTGGCCTCAAGTGTGTGAATGTGTAGCATGCATTACTTGCTTTGATTTGGTGGTTTGGAACCACCCAACATGCCATTCAGTCCCTAAGACATGCTTGTATGCTTGCCTTGGACGCCTCTTTGAAGCTTTGAAAGCTTGCCTTGTATGCCCTATGTTTTGACTATTGTGCATGCCTTTGAATTTGAGTCATTTAGATGCCATTTAAGTGGTCTTTGGCCTTGTTTTAACATGCTAAAAATCTATTTTTAGTTGTTTAATGCATGCCATGTTTGCCTTGCTAAGTGTAGTTCAATGCATCATTAGCTTGCTTTGAATTCTTGGCCATTTTGCATGCTTTGCTTTCTTTGTTAGTTGGTTTGCCACCTCCTATAGCATGATTTTCAAAGCTTCATTTGCATGCCATTAATCCATGTTTGTCCCTTTTAAATGTGTTTAAAAGTTGCTTCATTATGCTTAAGTCTTGAACCATGTATCTATGCGTGTTTGCATGAGCATTCGCTTCATTGAACTTAGCATTTTGGCCACTGTTTTGGGCTATTTAGAGCTACCTAAATCATGTTTAAGTCCATTTTTCATTAGTTTGCATTGCCTCATGCTTGCTTGTATGCTTGCATAAGTGCCTTGCCATGCCATGTTGCATCCTTAGCTTGCATGCCTAGGTTGCATTGCATCTTGCATGCATGCTTTGTCCCTTGATTAGTGATAGGGATTGGGCTTTGGTTGTTTGTTTGCATTGCATTTCATTTGAAATGAAAGATGCACACTTGGCCTCTTGGGCCATCACGCATTCAAATGCGATTGTGGTCCGAGAACCAAGGACCATGCCCCTTTGAGTTGTACACATGATAAGAGGCTTGGTTGGTGCATACATTGCTTGAATTGTATTGCCATGCTATGCCTTGCCCTCTGCTGCTGCTGTCAATTGCAGGTTCTGCAGGCATTCTTGGCCGGCCGGCAATATTTAGTGCCGACCGGCAATGTATTGGTGGCCGAAGCCTCATTTCCAGCCGATGGCCATATCTAGCTGCCGGTGGCTATTCTACTCAGCCGGTGGTGTCCCCCAATGTCCAGAGAGGCATCCCTGAGGCTTTGGCAGTCTTTGGAGGGGCAGAGCAGGGAAAACAGAGGCAGACTATGCATGGCAGTGCAATTCCGAGCAGGACCCGAGCATGCGTTGCATCAGGCTCTCCTCCCGAGGCGGTTTACTGTTTTTCCTAGTTTAGTTAGTTGTTAACTAATTAGGCAATTTGTAATATTTAATTAGCTTGCGTAGTTAATTAATTTGTATTATTCTTGTAGTCCCTCCGAGCGAGAGCGAATCTGTAATAAGTGTGGTGCGTGTGTGTGCATGTCTTCCAATCCCCACTTCTTTCTTCCTTTTATTTACCTGCTTATGATGGTAGATTAGGACACGTCTAAATTAGCATACCTTATGCTATGCATGTGTGCATCCATGCATTGTTGCATGCACCAGGCTCGGTACATCATACAAACTGCATTGTATTTTCATTTCCAAATTGAATACGTGATAATTGTAGCATTTCACATGCCATTTTAGGGTTAGCCAAGCCTACTCTAACTGCATCCTTGCATGTGTTGCATTAGCCACTTAACATGAACTAGGACATGCATATTTGCTAACTAGTTTATTGTTTTGGCATGGAGTGGCAATGTAAGTATTTATGCTTTAGCATCTCGCATGCGTGTGAATGTTAACATGACATTGATACCATGTGGCTAAATGTTTATATATGAGATAAACTACTGCCTGATTGCCTGTGGGTGAAGGTTGGATTGTTTTTGAGTTGGAAAAACTCGTTGAAATCCGTGTTTTAGCCTACTTGCGAGTAGCAAATTCCAAAGCATTTTCAAAACAAACGGATATGCAATGCTTGTTTCCAAATTAGGCAATCTAGTCCATACTTGTTTGCTGTGCGCATAACATAGTAAATCTAGGCCTAATAACCGGAACAAGAACACATAATGTTTTCAAAATCGATATCATGATTAGTAGAGGCCGGTCTTCGAACCGGGCGAAAGGGGGTGCTCATAGCTGTGACCTTCCCCGATCGTACCCAAGCTCCCGAGCCAAGACAACTTTGGTAATGACGGACACGTGGCCTTTGGCACCGAGTCAGGGTTTCCTAAATTTCCCCATTAAAAAATATTTATGTGCGACTCTATATCTGGCAAAGTAGTCCATGTTTGGCACTTCTTTTCAAAATCTGTTTTTTCTCAAAACGATTTGCCAGAGTTAGACTCTTTGGTTCAGATTAAGAACCGCAACAAACAAAAAGGGAGTCCGAACTGTAGCATGAGGCCCACGGGCGCGTCTACAGTCACCGAAATGTTTTCTCCTCCAAGGGGATATCCCACAACAGTTACTGCATCCTGCCCATTGAGAAACAAAAAACTCGTTTAAAAAGTTTTTATGTGAGACATGTTTATAGCATTGGTATAGAGAATTTTAATATTACAATAGTAAATATTAAGTTTATTTTTCATCTACAAGATTCCATAAAATTCTACCATATGGGCAAACGGAAATTCCATGGAACAAAGCCACTAACAAATCAATAAGCACCATAGACAAGAATGAGAACTAAAACCAAATTGAATACATAAGAAAGATTCAGTGTGGCCAAGGAATCTAGCAAGCCAAAGGCACTAAAACCAAATTTAGTGTTTTCTTCAAGCATGTACCATATTTACTTTCTTATTTTCGTCATTTTGCTTTATGCTAAAATTTTGAACTAAAAATATAAATATCCAAAAGCAAAGCAATTAGGCACTTACATCATACATGTAGTGGCAGTCAAGGTCTTCCAGTATAATGATAATTAGAAAAACATATTGATCTATCAATTTTTAGTTGTTCTACAAAAACATTGTAAGAGATATTTTAGATTTTGTAAAAGCAAATGCCAATGGAGGATATGCATAACATTTCATTGGAGGAGAAAAAGGTTGGATCTAAAGATAAGAAGAGAAAGAAAGAGGGTTCAATTCTAAAACATTGCCTAGTGGGGTTCCTGAAGTGCCTAACAAAGATGATCCAATAAAAAATGAGTCAAGAAAGAATCTGTTCAGGCTTTTGAGCATGCAACTGACAAGGAAAAAAAGAGCTCCAAAAAAAGGAAAAGATTGGCTTTTGATGAAAATGAGGGGTAGCTTGTTGAGAAATTAGTAAGCGAAACACATCTATTAAGGTACATGCAAATGGGAACCTTGAGAAGGATGGAGAGAAATCTGTTGCTCAGAAAATCAGAAAAAAGCAACATAATGGTTCAGTAGAGGTATGCTTGCTGTGGTTTCTTATTTTATTTTGTTTTGGTTTTTTTTTTTTGATCAACAACGAAAGAAAACTATATTGATGAGATGAACCTAGATTCATATCCTCACATCCTTGATCTTTGGTCCCATGTTAGCATGTTTGTTTAAATTTGTAGCCTTCTCAAAAGAAAAATAAAAATAAAAATTCAGCCTTTGCAATGCATGTTTTCCTTTCCATTAGTTAGGAACAAAAGAAGTGCTGAAATGATGTAGTCATTGAAAAGGCTCATTATGTCTATATTAATTTCTAAAGTTCAAATAAGTTAAATTGTGAACTGCATTATTTTAGGGTTTTTGGGAAGTTTAAATTTTAGTTAAAAGGACAAAAAGTCAACTAACTCTTCTCTTTTTCTTTTTTTTTTCTTTTTTTTTCCAGGTTTGTTCATAAAAAGTCAAAAAAACTCACAAAAAGCCGATTCCAAAAGAAAACCCTTAATGCACAAGACAGGCAAGAATACTAAGATAGTACCTATATAGCTAGAAAGTGGTACCTACTACTTGTGATCTGGGCTTATTATCACTAATTAGTTGATGGAGATCTGAGGTTAACTTAACTTGTGTTGAAATTAGATCTTTGCTTGATAGATGAATTGGACACATTCTTTTTTTCTTTGTTTTTTTTTAATTGGCACCAAATGTCTAGATCAAAGCCCAACCAAATTGGACACACTCTATAACCATAGAATGGCAAATTGCTTCTTAAGAGTCAACATCCATTTTGTTTGGTGACACAATTAGAATAATACTATGCTTACCATTTTCATTTCCCATTTGATTAGGCACTTGTCACTATCGTTGGTATAATGAGTCTCGCATAAATGTCGTTAATATCCAAGGGTTATAAAATTGAAGAGCAAAAATGTTGATGTCAACACCAAGGTGTGGTTTTTTTTTGAATGTGACCACAAGACCTCATCTTCTATCTTCCTTTCTCTTCCACCCCAAATCACTCATAACCAAGCGAAACTCAATTTTAAACAAAAAATAAAAAACCTCAATAATTCAATGACCAACTAATTTTTGCTCGAAGGCCCATCATATTGAATTTTGCAAATCAATAATTGTACTCTTTAACAAATTTTAATTTAATAATTACCCATAGTAGAATGCAATAATGTCTCCACGATAAAAGTGTGAAGTGTAGAAACTCAAATGAAGAAATCAAAGAAATTCACAAATTACAAACATTGAGAGCAAGGGAGCAACAATATACAAATTAGGAAAAACTGATGATCATGTGAAAAGCAAAAATTTACATTCCACAATTTAATAAGAACAAAAGTCCTAATTATGCCAAATCCAGTTATTTCCAACACAACCAAATTTACCTTTCCTTTAACATGTCATGATCAATTCAAACACACAAAATAATAATAATAATAATAATAATAATAATAATAATAATAATAATAATAATAATATATAATAATAATAATATAAAAGCCCCAACGTATTCGATGCAGTCCAATTAAAATAAATAAGTTATAACTTTGGTTTCTTACCTGATCAACAGTTAAATTAGATATTTAATGGACAACTTCAAAATAAGGGAAACACTAAAATGGTGTTCTCCCTTTGAAGCATTGGAATCCATGCTAAAAGAAGGGAAAACACAAAAAAATAAAATAAAATTGTGCACAAGCATATATATATATATATATATATAGAGAGAGAGAGAGAGAGAGAGAGTGAGTGAGTATGACCTCTTCATTTCCCTACCACCCATATATAACCAAACACAAGAAGCATTAATCAGATATCGATGGCTTAGGAACAAAAGCATAGATTGCATTAGTTTAGAACTATGGATGGTTTTTCTATTTTTTTTTCCTGTTTGGATGGTTATGAAGTTTTTCTTGGATAGATACAAAATTGGGGCTAACCAAGGTTACCACAAATTTTTTGGGAAATATTATTAAAGAGAGCTAAAAATCCTTTGTTTGAGTGCAGAGAAAACATAAAACAAACTTATTTTTCCTACTAACCAAAAAAAGAAAAGAAAAAGGCAAACAGGTGAAGAAGAAGAAGAAGAGGAAAGTGAAAACTAGACTAACATACATGGTCCTAATCCAAAAGTTCTGTTAGTGGGTAAATATATATAATTGCATCTGGTCAGTATATATCAGCAAACCTACTAATGTGGGTATCAGATTATTCCAACCAATTTGCTTCATATGTGGAAAAGTTCACATAATTCATAACTAAAACAAACATAATATACAGTTCTTACAGTAGAATTACTACATAGATATAGATTAGCATACACACAATATTCACAATATTCATCAAACTAACTTAATAACCAAATTCTACAAAGATAAACACAATACTCACCTCATCAAATCAAACGTATCAATATTAGCTGTTGAATCCAAAGACCTTCAAAACCCTATAATATTTTTCATAAATCCCAATTAGTATATCAACACCAAAAAATAAAAAAAAAATAAAAAAAAAAACCCATCCATAATTCTAAACTAATGCAATCTATGTTTTTGTTCCTAAGCCATCGATATCTGATTAATGCTTCATGTGTTTGGTTATGTCTGGGTGGTAGGGAAATGAAGAGGTCATACTCATTTTTTATTCACCTCACTCACTCTCTCTCTCTCTCTCTTTCTCTATATATATATATGCTTGTGCACAATTTTATTTTATTTTTTTGTGTTTTCCCTTATTTTAGCATGGATTCCAATGCTTCAAAGGGAGAACACCATTTTAGTGTTTCCCTTATTTTGAAGTTGTCCATTAAATATCTAATTTAACTGTTGATCAGGTAAGAAACCAAAGTTATAACTTATTTATTTTAATTGGACTGCATCGAATAATAAGTCATTTACATACATATAAAGCTTTAAAGAGTCAAAACTTTGCAAAAGGCCTATGTGGGGATAGGAGCTAGTGCAAAGCAATTGTTCTGTGGGTGTATGAGGATGAATAATTTTGTAACAATATTGTTTTTACAAACGTTCCATGTGTGTAGTTTCTTTATGAATAAATCACGAATACAACTACATTTGAGTGTTACCTCACAAAAAAATAAAAATAGAAAATAAAAATTGTAGTTAGTTTACAAAATTTGAATCTCATTCTTTCAAGAAAACTAGAAATGAATGTTTGTCACATACTATTTTTCAAGAATTTATTGGGACGCCATTATTATTAGAAATTACCTCCCTCAGACCCTTTCTCCTCCACAGATTAAATGCATATGTTTTGACATAGTTGAAGTTAAGATTTCTATCTAAAAAATGGCCAACCAAACAAGCTTCCCATTTTTCAATGTTTTCTTAAAGTGGGAGATCAACAACAATGTTAGTATTGTTATCAAGTGGAAAATACCTTAGTTTCACAGCAAATCTCTGATTTGTAGCTATCACTGAGGCCTAAGTCTTCTTCTCCGGCACAACTGGGTTCGCCACTGGGACAGAGTTGGCAGCATCATTACCCTCCTCCTTGCTCGCTTTGATTTACCAAGAACCCAGTCCGTTGCCCAACTCCTCTTCCACCACTTCCACCTCGAA
Source organism: Camellia japonica (assembly GCA_030407325.1). Lineage (NCBI taxonomy): Eukaryota > Viridiplantae > Streptophyta > Magnoliopsida > Ericales > Theaceae > Camellia > Camellia japonica. The sequence goes on along the minus strand of JAPPVO010000019.1, from coordinate 97,835,331 downwards.
TCCCCTGTTGCAGACCAGTACGTCCACCCATTTAAGGGAAAACATTTCTCAACCCCAGATCTTCTCGATGACTTGAACTCCTTGCTTTAGGGCTCACCCTATCCATGCCCATTTTAGGATCTAAAAGCTTCTGAGACGTTATGTCCTCATATATAATCTCTGATTCATCCAGATTGGAAACCATATTCCTAGCCCCAGCTATGATCAAGCTATCAGGTAAATCCCTAAATCGGTTGATAACAACTTCCTCACTACCCTCTTTCTCCACAATATCGGACCATCTCGACTTTAGCAGGTTTAGGGCAGCCATCGGAGTCGAAATTTCCTCCTGAAAGTCTTCACAATTCACACCTGAAAAAAAAAAACCTAGTTATCAAAGAGAGGGTAGCGGTGGATTATCCTAAGGTTCGAATATACAGAGAAAAAATGGGATTTGTAGAGAAAATATTTATTTTGGGGAAAAAAAATTGGCGCCCCAAATTTTATTTTGGCGCCTTTTTTTTTTATCATTCAATTCACGATATGCATTGTGCGTCATGAAAAGGTAATACTTTTAATGGCAAGCGATGTGTGCATCGTAAAAAGTGCAATACTTTTAACAGTGGGCGTTGTGTGCGTCGTGTATAATTAATGTATTAACGGCACGCCATATGTACGTCGTAAAATTTTTTATTATTACGGCGTGCATTGCAAGCCGTAAAAAAATCATTGTTATTACTATTTATGGTCTACACAATAGACATGCCATGATTGGAAAAGTATTTACGACGTGCAAAAAAAGTAAGTCGTAAAAGTGAGAAACTACAACGTGCATTTATTGTATGCCATTGATGTGGTACCGTAAAAAGTCAGTTTTGTTTTAGTGACATGGAGACCAATTTATAGATTTGTAAGTAGCATTTACAAGTCCTCCAGCAGCTTTATAATTTGCTCCATTATCTGTCACCATATGAACAACATTGGACACTCTTACCCACTCAATAACCTCTAGAAACAATTTAGAAAAAAGAGTAGTATCTTTGACAGCATCAGAGGCATCAATTCATTTCACAAAAGCAATTCCCATAGGGCTATAGACAATAAAATTTATTAGATTTCTTTGTCTACTATCAGTCCAACCATCACCCATAATAGTACATCCACAAGTAGCCCATGAACTCTTCAAAGTGTCAATATACAATTGAAGCTCTTTTTTGAGTCTCTCAATAAAGGAACTGGAAGTCAATGGTAAGCAGGGACCTTATATCTCGGACCAATGGCGATTGCGGCATCAAACATGTGCTAAAAATAAATGGAGTTCACAACATTGATTGGAATACAAGTATCATAAAAGAATTTGCCAACAATCATATGTGCTCTATGTATGGCTTCTTTAGTTTGGAGGGCACTTTTAATAGTTGGTTGAGAACTCGGAGTGGTCCTTGGTGCAAAATAATCACCGAGTTTTGTTGGTTCATGTTTCTTCCCCTTTCCTTTCTGTGTCATTGGTGCTCTACTCTTATTCCCACTTCCAGCTCCTTCATTGATTGAAATGCCCTTATTGTTCCGAGGAATTGTTTCCATAACCTCATCAACCTCATCATCAACATTAACGTAAACATCATCACCCTCAAATTGAAAGCCACCTGGACCATAAGGATTTAATTGATCATAATTTTCTTCACTTTGCTTCTTCTTTTCATCAAATGCTTTTAAAGACTCGTGCATTTGATACTGAATATCTGGGGGAACTTTTTTACATAGCCCAACCTCACTTAACTTCTTTGCAAGATGTCGCTTTATTCCATTAATCCATCCACCTTTAATAGTTTTCCAACAATACATACATGAGTAAGTCTTCTTCCCAATGGCATCTCGTCCCTCGATAACATGTGCCCATGCAATATCAGATTTTCCCCTTGTGGCTTGAGTGGAATTAGCTGTTGAATTCTAGCCAGATGACATCTCTCACAACTACAAGGTAGAATAAGAACAAATAAAAAAAAGAAAAAAGAAAAAAAGTACTCTTATTCAAATTAATATTCCAGAAAGTAGGATTCATTACAATACAATACAATAATCATAATCAAAAAGTACTCCTATTTTGGCCAGAGACTCAATTAAAAAAAAAAAAGAAAAAAAAAAGACAGATTCAATACCAATACAATAATTAAATTAAGTGTATTTCAAAATTTGAAAGTTAATTTTCTTCTAACTATTAGATGCATGTAGTAAAATAGATCATAAGAAAAGGAAAATAATCATAATTATTCATGGGTATCCAAAGCAAGAAAAAGGAAATCAAACAATTAATTTAGTATATCATGTGAAAAAAAAATTCATTCTATTCTATCTACAACAACAACAGCAGTAGCTGGACAACTAATTTTGCATTCTATCTACAGCAACAATTAATTTAGTATATCAAGTGACAATAGATGATTTTTTCATATAATGCTAAACAAGAAGGAGATCAAATAAACCCAAAATAGTAGAGGATTTTTTTTTTTCCCCGTAATTTTCTGTGAGAATCTCTATGTTTCTATATATCTATCTATAAAGGGGGAAAAAATTTGAAGAAAAAAATAGAAAACATAAGAATAAAAAATCTCTATATATTTTTCATTCTGAAAATTTTCTGTGAGAATCTCTATATATTTTTCATTCTGTAGAAAAAAAATAGAGGAAAAGGAAAATAGAAAATAGAGCTGTTGTAAGTAGACCCACATTTTTTGAAAAACAGAGAAGGAGATCAATGATTCATCAAAATAATACCTGGAGGCTGCTGGCGGCTGAGATTCTTGGCAGCAGTGGTGGTGAATATGTGTGTAAAGTTGAGAACTTGATTCGTTAATGGCAAAAAAAAGAGAGAGAGAGAGACAGATCGGCTGCTCTTAACAGAGGGAAGAGACTTGTGTGAAGAAGCCCTAGATGTCTGCTCTGAAGATGAGCAATGAAAAAGAAAAACAGATCTGAATTTTTTTTTTATTACATATAAATAAGCAAACCGCCCTGGTTCAATTAACCTGTTACCGGTTTAACCGGATCATCGGTTAAACCACCGATTTCACCGGTTCTCTATAAATATACCAGTTTTTATATTTGATCGGTTTAAGAGGACCAACTAGACCAAAACCTCACCTGGTCACCAGTTCAACCAGCCGGTCCAGTCCGGGTTTCAAAACCTTGGACAGAAGGCCATCGCTCAAGCGCAAGAATGGTCGATCGAGCGCCTGCTAGAGCGTAGGAAACGCCGCTTGAGCATAGAATACACTCTCTCAGTAGTTTTGCAGGCTTGTAAAAGTACTGAAAGTTCACAAAGCCCGCTCAAGCGCAAGAAGTGCTGCTCGAGCGGAGAAGCAAAATCCTGGGCAACAAAGGGTTTGAAAATCATGAAACTAATCTGTTCCAAACATGCTCGATACAACCCAATAACCAAATTCAAGTAAGAATAAGGGGGAAAAGACATGAACAACATTTAGAAACCATAAAGCCCGAATCTGTAATGTAAAATGGGTCAGGTCTAAATCAGAATCACTATAGTTTATAGTCCATATCTTGACCTTTTATAGAAGATCTTTGTCTTGGGCCACTAGTATTGGTGGGTTTCAATTTCATTGAGTTGTGGGTCTTATGAATTGATCTGTCAAACCAAATCCTCACTAACTGTATATAGGGGTGTGCATAATATCGCCAAAACCGCCAAAACCGCACCCAACCGCACCGCCAAGGCAAATTCGTTATTATTTGCCAATCGAACCGCCGATTTTTGGTAAAAAAAATGGCAAATTCTAGTGATACTTTTATCAATCCGCCGGTTTCTATTTTTCTTCCAAACCGCACCGACCCGCACCGCTATTAAATCATGTTTTATAAGATTCTAAAAATTCTTTTTTACTTAAGTTTTCTTGTTGTTCTATACCTTAGAATATAGTATTACATTACTACTCGAGGGGAATTCAAGATGTCAGTAATCCAAAATAAAGTTGGATTCCAATTCACTTTTCAATCTTTTTTTTTTTCTAGCCATGTTGCAAACTTGCATCAGCTCACTTTTCAATCTAAATACTTTTCAACGGTAAATATTTTCAATATATTGTAAACCCTGAATGATATTAATTTTATGTATTGTATTTGATTATTGTAGCTTCCACAAATGCTTGTAATGAACTGATGGCATAGTCGTTGATATTATCATGTTGTTGCTACACTTGCTTAACATCATGGTATCTCTCGTCTTTTTTTTACTCTTTGATTTAAGTTTTGTAATTTGAATTATATTTTTTATAAACCGCCAATCCGCCCGAACCGCCAAGGCAAATCCGCCATTATTTGCCAACCGAACTGCTGGTTTTTTATAAGGAAAATGGCAAATTCTAGTGACACTTTTATCAATCCGCCATCCGCCATACGGTTTCTATTTTTCTCTCAAACCGCACCGACCCGCACCGTGCACACCCCTAACTGTATATATATTAGTAGCCCCATTTTGAGTGATGCTATAGTCGAAAGAAGTGAATTAAAATTATCTATCAAGCCCTAAATTGATTTGCGCATCTTAGTTATGTATGTATCAATGAGTAAAAGAAATCTTTATTGAAACAAGAAGAAAGGGGATATTTCAGTGGAGGTTTGAATAATTATTCTTAGATTAGTAATAAACAATATAAATATTAAAGAATAAAATTATAATTTTTTTCATGTTTTTATTTTTAAAATTTTCTCTAATAGGTAATTTCTTCAAGGGAAAAAAAAAAACGCTACAAATTCTAAGTCTTAACTAACACAACCTTTTTGTTATTAGAAAAATCTTTTCTCTCATCTTTTTCCTCCGCATTTCATATTCAGTAACATAATTTTTACTTTCAAAAATGTTCTAAGAAAATCTCAAGAATTGCTATCTATATGGCGTTGTTGTATACTGAACGCGATTTGCTAGAAATCCTTAGCAAACTCTTATGAGTGCAGGCAAATTCTACTTTAAAGAAAACATTCAACGTGCCTCAAAGTTGTACATTCTATTTCTAAATACGTGAATTCATCCCCCTTCCCTCCTCCCAAAAAAACTAGTGATTCCAAATTGGGTTGTGCCATGATAAACCTTTCAGCTATCAAATTCAGAACTCCAACTATGCCTATAACATATTAAGGCCTCGTTTAGGAATTGATTATTTTTGTAGATTTTTTAAAAACTGTGTGCAGAAAATAAAAAGAATAATGTAACAATTTATAATATATATATATTTTTTTTACTATAAACCCAACCTTCTAAACAAAACCTGAGTACTAACAGACCCATAGGCCCACCATTAAAAGCTCACAAAACCACCTAGATGCAATTGAAGTTGCCCACACCTAAAAAAATTGAACTCATGTGAGGTTGGCCCACACGATGCCTACATGGAAACAAAATCAAGATAATAAAATAATATCTTACAATGCAACTTGTCAACTCGCCAAGTTGTTCTGACATACATGCATCAAATGAATTTTGGGCCATACAAGTGACTCATTTTCATTGGACCAAATTAGTGGCTTAACCTCATTGGACAAAATTAGTGGCAGATTAGCCTATATAAACGGATGCAATCTTCAATTCCAGGAGAGGAGGTATGTCTAAACTATTCTATTTACTTATTCAATTTGATTTATATATATGTTATCTAACTTGATAGTCGGAGTGCCCTTTGGCCAGCAACCGCTGGTTAGGAGGCACTAACTATTTATTCATTTTGCAGATTCAGAACAATGCTGTTCAATTCTTTGTTAATCTCTCGATTAATATATGTGGAATAATTTTTACCCCACAATTAGCGCCGTATGTGGAAACGAAAGAGAGTAACTAAGAACATGACAAAACACCGTTTTAAATTTCTGCCAACTTTGAGTATAATGATAATAATTTGTTTGCAAAATAATATTTGCATGCATTTATATGTTTATGCACAAAATTTCATTAAAAATTTTTATGACTTGTTCGGTTCAAGAATAAGATATTGTGGTTAAAACTCATGACTGGGTTTTCTCTCTCTCTCAAAATATTGTTGGCTACGGGAACCGACAAAGTTAGGACCATGCGTTATTACATTTTTGTTTTTGATCGGCTATTATGCGGATTAAAAATACACACACACACATATATATATATATACAATCTATCTTGATAACTTGACCTGGAGCACTTCAATTACAAAAAGTGGACTTTGATATTTTCCTAACAATCATACTAATAAAGATGAACTCTTTTGTTGCTGCTAACTCTCTTTTTCTTATAGTTATAGCTTATATGCAGAAGCTATGAACTTTGTAAAGAATTTTTGATGAGAAAGTTTGAAGATGTCTTGGTACACCAAAAATTGGGTCAATTTTATTGCTCGGCAAAGGAGCTCGTTGGAACCAGTTAATTGCAACCTTCCACTCCAAGAAGTTGATCGGCGCCAAGGGGATAGCCAAGCTTCAGACATGGCCGTAAAAACCGAGGTAAAGACACTAGTGTTTCAACCGCCAGCCAAATCATATCACAAAGATGCCGACGAGTTTACCGAAAGACAAGCTCTTGGCTTCCTTTACTGGTTGTGATAGGCCAAAGACAAAGAGAAGTTGTCGAAGAAATGTTTCAGCTAAGCCAAGGAAGTCGCCGATTTACCGACCAAGAGGTTTCGACAAGCCAAAGATGAAGGGGATTTGCCAAGAAGCTACATTGAGGAAAGCATTTCATCATCTTGCACTCCCCATTTCTTTTTAATATTTTTCTAGTTGTTCAAAAGTTAGTGTTGCTTGATGAAGGAGCATAATCTTGATCGGCATCACCAGCTCAATGTTTCAATTACGTCCCAATCTCGCCGACCATCAAAGAAGCTTCCAACCTTGAAATATGTCACCCCCGAGCTAGTAGAGGTCGGTGGCATCCGATCATGACTTCTTTAGCTAACCACATGATTGGTTGAAGCTAAATAAGGGAAGCCTCTCTTTTGATGAGTCTTTTCTCTCTCTAATATGGAAGTATGCAAATATGTGAATTATGAGTATGAACTTTGAAGGAAAGTTTTTTGCTGATATTGTTAAGAACATCTCATTCATAGAAATCAAAATTTGAGATTAACGGAGATTTCGACATCCAACCATGGTGAAGATGGACTACTTGTTCAACATCCCAATGCAGAGCCGAACAGTTAACCCAAGGCGAATAATGAACTACGCATATAGAACAAGACATCTCTAAGAGACGACCAACATATATTCCGAAATCGAAGGTTGGCGTATTGATCGTGTTGGGATCGGGGATCCCGCCCAAGACCTTATAGAAACCATACCAAGCAGAATTACACACCCACACACACGGAGACACAATATTTTACGTGGTTCGGCCTCAATGCCTACGTCCACGGAGAGTAGCCGGTTTTCACTATACCAATTGGAGATTACAGAATATTACAGAGGAGAAACTCACACTATTCTCACTCACCCATTCACCCGTCTCCCTCGCTCACACCGAGGGAGACGGTTTCTCACATCTCTCTTGGTTCCCTTCTTTGGCTCTCTTCTCTCTGTTTTCTTCACTCACTCTCTCCTCTATTTATATAGCTTAAGAGAAGGTCAAAGGCAGCAGCAGAGAGTGGGTTGGGTACAACCACCCCACCATCATGGTGGGTGCTCCACTCCAACCACCCTATTCCATTACATGGTGGCTTGTCCACTTTTTTAGCACTACTCTCTAAGTGGGATATTCCACTCACAAAGGGATGATGATCCAACAAATCACCCCCTCAGCCCTTGTGAGGTGATCCACTGCACACACGGCTGCTATACTTGTCACGCCCAAATTTCAACATAGTCTTCATCTCCTCACTGAGATGCTGCATCCCCTGAAAGCTAGAGATAATACACCAGAGATACAAGAGGAGGAGGGAATCATACATCCTCAACTCAACTCACACCACTCTCTGATTTGGAGAGAGCCTCTGCTCCCATCTCCTACAGATCTCTTTCACGCTTCTGTCTCGGATGTCTTCACTTGCTATGCTTGAACTTGCGTAACCAAGATATTTGACACCCCCTGATTGGATGTCCTGCACCCCCTGCTCAGATGCCCTTGACGGTCATGCATTACTGTGCAAGACGAACACTGGAGCAACTAGAAAACTTGTCGTTTATCCATCAACGTCCTCTGTCTTCTTTGCTCGGAGCTTTTCCTCTGAACTATTGGCCTTTGCCTTCTGCACTGCTGAACAACCTCCTAGCGTTTCCATACGCTTTTGTCTGTGCCTGTGCTATCCTTGATGTACTGTCCAGTAGATTGATGGTTTGACAGTAGCTCCATCTGTCAAGCATCGTCATCTATGCACTTCCTTGCATAGGGAACACGGGAGCAACTAGGAAATTTCAGAGTTTGACACATCAACATCCTCAATTTTCCTTGCTCGGAGCTTATTTCTTTGAACAACCAGCCTTTGCCTCTGCACTTCAGAACAACTTCCCAGCGATCTCATACGCCCGTTGTCTGTGCTGCAATCCCTGATGTTCGGTTCTATCTCACTTGTACGTCCGTACTGATGTTTGACAGTTAGCCCTTCTGCCAAGACAACTTCCACCGGTCTGTACAAGTTACCACTATGCAACTCTATCCTCTGCTGCCATGAAAGAAACCACCATAGAAGAAAAAAGACTTGCCACTCGTTGGCGCACACTCTTGCGTTTGTCTCAATTTCTCTGTCTAGAAGTTCCTGTGAACTTTCAACAACCCGCTGCTGCACACTCTTCTGGCGCCTCTGTACGATACTCTATCGTACCCTTGCATTACTGCACATCTGCATTTGTGCCCCTGCGCTTAGTATGCTCCTCTGCAACTATTGTTCTACACGTCCATATACCGCCAGTACTTACTCGTATACAGTAGCTCCAATAGCTACAGCATTTCCCGAGCCTGAACTGGGTGCCAAATCATCTGTCCGTCGATGAATGGTCTTCTCTTTTGATTGAACCAAATCCTCCGATGACGTCAACAACCAGGAAAGTTCCCAGGAAAGACTGGTGGGGTCACACTCGGTCCCACTTAAGAACCAGTCTCCTTAGACACTGTCTTTTTGACAGAACTTTCCTAGACATTGTTGATCTTGAGATAATCATACCTGCAATCCTCTGATCGCCCCTGACCAATCCTGATCTCCCTCGATCTGCCATCAAGCCTGATCTCCTCTGGTCTTCAATGATCTATCTCGAGTTGTACCTGGTTGTTCAATCTGGTTAGAATCTACCCATTCTAACCTCTTCAGTGACTCCGCAGCGTTCCACAATATCCGACAACCTCCCTTCGAGTATTGAAGATGACAAACTCCCATGTTTTGACAATCTTTCCAAACCGTTCAGAATTTCACCATTCTGACCTCGCGGTTGTGTCCGGAACGGTCCGATTAGCTAGGACCAACCTTCGCTGCATTTCCGGGGACCTCACTGAAAAATATCCCCGAAAGCTGGGCCACACTACAATTTTCTGAAAATTCTGAGCCAAATTGCAATTTTCAGAAGTTCAGGGAATATTCTGTGTACCAACAGAATATTCCGTCCACTGCATCTGTTGCCATCCGTCCCTTTACTCTGCCTTCTTTTTACAGAAATCCCGTCTCCAAAATCTGACCGTACGGATGTGTCCGGAATACTCCAAATAGTCGGAAACCACTATTAGATCGCCAAAAACGGACTCCAAATGGCTTCGATCTAGCCAAAACATTTTGTACGCCTCAGATCTGCGGCTGCACCATAGCCGCGAAGCACCGGATCCTTTCCCTGCGGTTGTACCATTGCCGCGTCGCACTGGATCCCACCCTGCCTCTGGTTGACCGGTCAGCCACTGCTGACGTGGCAGCCACGTGGCGGCCCCTCACTGGCCCACTGTGCCACGTGTCACTGACGTGGCACGCCACGTGGCGCTGGCGTGGCAAGATGACGTGGCAGACACGGGCCTACCTTGCTGACGTGTCCTGCCACGTGGCCTGCGCGTGCCTTCCGCGCGTGTGATGCACGCGCTTCCCTTCCACTCGTCTTCCACCTCTGCGCGCGCGTGTAGCGCGTGGCCGCGCGTGGTCCGACGCGCCGGTTCCTCCAATGGCGCGTGGGGCGCGTGCTTGCGAGTGGGACTCACGCGCCACCTTCTAGGGGCGCATGAGGGCGCGTCTGGGCTCCGATTGGGCTCTGCTTTGCATTTCTGGACTCCTCTCGTCGAGCCCTTGCTCCTGGTATGCTCAAAACTCGATTTCGAGCAATTCGATTTCTGGGCAGATTCGGATTTTGCACTGTTTTGGTTCCGAAACGCCACCGACGAGGCTCTGATACCTTGTTGGGATCGGGGATCCCGCCCAAGACCTTATAGAAACCATACCAAGCAGAATTACACACCCACACACACGGAGACACAATATTTTACGTGGTTCGGCCTCAATGCCTACGTCCACGGGAGAGTAGCCGGTTTTCACTATACCAATTGGAGATTACAGAATATTAACAGAGGAGAAACTCACACTATTCTCACTCACCATTCACCCGTCTCCCTCGCTCACACCGAGGGAGACGGTTTCTCACATCTCTCTTGGTTCCCTTCTTTGGCTCTCTTCTCTCTGTTTTCTTCACTCACTCTCTCCTCTATTTATATAGCTTAAGAGAAGGTCAAAGGCAGCAGCAGAGAGTGGGTTGGGTACAACCACCCCACCATCATGGTAGGTGCTCCACTCCAACCACCCTATTCCATTACATGGTGGCTTGTCTACTTTTTTAGCACTACTCTCTAAGTGGGATATTCCACTCACAAAGGGATGATGATCCAACAGATCGACCTTAGCGCACTATATGTTCGGCATCAAATGGACAACCAGATTCTTGGTGACTTAAACTTGTGAAAGATGGCGGGTTATGCACATCACAATGACCTTTATTTAGCTTGTGTCAACAAGAATGAAATCAAACTGTTATACACATCGGATTGGCAACAATGATCCCTTGAATCATCGACTCCTACCAACTAATATGTTGATCCAACACTTTTCCATAAGAAGAGTTCTAACTGACCATATCTTCAGAACAAATATCTCCACCAGTGACATTGACGAGCCGAACAAGGGAAGCTTGCTATTCCTCTTTTATTATTTTATATATGCACATACGTGCAATTAAATCATTGAATTACTTAGTATTTATTTGGGTAACTTGGTTAGCTAGGAATGATTAAAGAACAAATTGCTACTCATAAAACTCATGATTTGATCTTAACTTTTCTCTCACTAGAAAGTTGGTCGGCAAAATCCAAAACAAATTTTCCATTTTCCGAGAGACTTATTTTCTTCATGCTTTCTATGTACACATGCACATATTTACATGTATAAACCTGCTTAATTATTTTATTAATAGTTGGTGTACAGGGTAGAAATATTTGTCGCTCTCCGTGCTTCTTGTATCCAAGCCTCATGTAACGTTGCTTAACCTGAGAACAGAAAGATGGTAAGCTGCCTGGCGGTGTGCTGCCGGATAAACCCTTCGACGATCAAGTAAACATGCTTAGAGAAGAAGAGAGAAGGCAGAACACTTTCTAGAGAGAGAGAGAGTATATCAAAAATAGCTTACCTCTAATGGTTGCATGCTCCTCCTTTTCAAGGCTGGCCATGCAGCCTCAGAGATTGTGGGCGCACTACTTCTGCTATCCTTCTCTGGACAAGCGCGTAGCCCGGCTTTTTCGCGCCCCCTTTCGGAAGTTCGAAATAAACCCTACAGTTCGGACTCCCGCAGTTCTGAATCTAATCTCACAAGTGCAATGTAAAATTGATAAACACCAAAGAGTCCAAATTCGACAAATCTTTTGGAAAATCGATTTTGAATCAAATTGCCAAAAATGGATCGCTTAGTCAGATACAGAGTCGCCACCTAAATATTTTATATTGAGGAAATTTAGGAAACCCATGACTCGTGCCAAAGGTCACGTGTCTGTCATCACCATGATTGTCTCGACTCGGGAACTTAGGTACAAGAGGGAAAGTTCATGGATTGAGCATCCCCGCTCGCCTGATCAAAGATCGGCCTCTATTAATCATGATATGATTTTTATCAACATCATATGCTCTTGTTCCGGTATATTAGGCTAGCATTTACTATGTGATGCGCACACACAAGGTATAGACTAGTTTGCTCAAATTGGAACAATTCAATTTCATGTTTGCTTTCAAAAAGTGTTTGAATTTGCCACTTAATAAAGTGGGCTTCAAGTTTGCGAATTTGCCACTTAACAAAGTAGGCTTTAAATGTACATTCATTGAATCATTCCAATTCAAGCGACAAGCCTTCATCTACAGGCATTCAAACAGTTTATTAATTAAGCATTTAGCCTCATAGAAAGCATCATGGCAGTCACTTACACTAATGCAAGTATGCTAAAGTACTAAAAACTCATCTAGTACTCCAAGTCAAAAAAGAAACAAAGTTAGAAAAATGCATGTTCCTAACTTATGCAATATGTCTAATGCAACACATGCGATATGCAACTAAAATAGGCTCGGTTACTTAACATGGCATATGAAACAATAAAATAGCATGCAGTTTAAGCACGTATTCAAAGAAATATTGAAACGACAATGCAGTTAGAATGATGAACCGAACCTCGGTGCATGTAATACGAATGGATGCAAGCATGAGTTATGCTAATCAAAAAACATAATGTCCCTAATCTAACCATCATAAGCAGTTAAATAAAAGGGAGAAAGACGTGGGGTTGGAAGACATACACATTATTACAACATTTGATCCCTCACGCAGGAGGGTGTGAATCAATGTCCGAAAGTTCAAATTAACTAACTATTACAAAACTGGGCAAATGAATAATAATTAACTTAACTAAGCTAAGCTAATTAACTACTTTATTACAACAAATTACAACAATACTGATTACAATAAGATTAATTTACAACTATGATAATTATAACACTAATGGAACAATTAATCGCATTCGACAAATGTGTAAGTAAAGATGGATGAAGGTTACATGCTTAGTGCTTGAGAGCTACTTTGTCTGTCCAAGCCAACTCTATTTCACCTTCAGCCACTATCTCTATTTTCTGCGAAATTGCACAGCTAGCCACACATTGAGGGCCTGTCGTGCATCACTGATGGTCGGCCGGGCCTACAGATGGCCGACCGTGCATCAATTTGGTGCAAAACTCTATTTTTGTGTTCTGAGGTGAACTAGTGCAGACAGAGTGTCCTCAAGCTCTGTTTGTCCTTTTCTTCCTTCTTTGTCATGGAAAAGCCTCAAGAGAAGGTTGAAATTGATTCTAAAACCATCAATGAGCAAAGGATTTCTTGATGATCTCAGATGCAATGATGGACAAAAAGTCAATCAAATGCAAAGAATAAGACCACTCCTCCCTCTTGTCATTGAGTGAGCTCAAAGAGGGAGGTTGCAACACTTCAAGAATTATCAAAATGTCATGGATTAGCATGTGACGACTCTTGACACAAGGAACTTAGCATAACGTCCGGCCAAGTCTAGGCAATTCCAACCATTTTCTTTATATGGGTTGTTCCAAGTTTTAATCCAATTTTATGAAGCCTTGCCATTCTTTAGTCCATTTGTCCATGGTGATATTAAAGTCCTCTAAACAAGAAGTAATGTCAAACGAGAGATTCTTCTAAAGCATGAGAGAAAGATTATATCGTTGGTAATGAATCTTCAAAAAGATTAAGCCATTAAGTAAGAATCTTTCTTACATGTTTTGAACAATCTCAATTGATTGAAATCATTCTCGTGCATGAAAGAGATGGATGGTGGATTGATTGTTAAACTTAGACTCTTAAACATGGAAATGAATAAAGGAAAGCTTGAAATAACATGCAACAAGTTATGTATGCTAACTTATGAGACATCAAATAAATTAAACGAAGCATGAATCAATTTAAAAGGCTTAGACAGCTCTAAAACAGCCCTTATGTAAAAAAAAAGAGGCTAAACATGCATGAAAATAACTTAAAAAGCTAAACAATAAAGAGAAGAATGATGGCTAGTAAGCAAGAGGAAGGAAGAGTGGCTAACGCCTCCATTTTTGAAACCTCAAAACATGATTTTTAGCCTTTTGAAAACTCTAAAAATCAGTGTAAATATCTAAGAAAAATAGTGGAAAATGAAGGGTTTGAGCTATAGATAAAGGTGTAGAAAGAGCAAGCTCTCTCTACCCTTTTGGTAGCTCTTCAAACCCAACCTTAAATACTTCAAATAGACTCAAAACAATACAAAACAACAAGAATTATAAAGCAAGTGTAAGAAATGAAAGCAAGAGAGAAGATAACAAGTTTATACCTTTCAAGGGGTAAGCTTATTGTTGATGATCCAAACTTGGTTTCAACTCACTCTCAAGCTTGAATTATACTTCTCCAAGATCAACTAAGACTCTAAGGTGGTGAGACAAGGTCGTATATGGAGTATAAAGATAATACAAAGAATCCAGGTTAGCTCAAAGATTGTTTGCCAAGGAAGAAGGAAGATAGAGGAGCTCTCAAGGTGCATATAGGCTCTTCAAATTTTGTTCAACCCTCAAAACAATCACATAGCTTCGTTTTTATAGAATTCGAGCTCAAAAGGTGATAAATATCTTTAAAAATGGACAACTGCCGAGCTCCTGCCCAGAATAGTGTTTTTCGCCACCAAGGGCTGGCCGGCCATTCATAGCCACGGTCGGCCATCACTGATGCATGGTCGAGCTTTGATGCCCTCTCTTGTTTTTTGATTCAAACTCAACTTAGAGTGGAAAAAGGTCCCAAAATGAAACTCACAAGTTCAAACAAGGTAAATGTTGAATATTTGAGGTTATTTCGAGAACCTGATTGAATCCAAATCGCTGTGAATTTGATGCATACAATTCAAATTTCATTATCGAGTGTATCGAACGAAGCGCCTAAGTCTTGCGGGTGGTCAAAAATGGAGTGTCTACAAGGCGGTTGTGCTCCCCTCTACATTTCTCACACGTGTAGAGACCAAAACCTCCAAACCGTATTTGTTGAATCGCCAAATGGTATTGACGTATACCAGAAGTGGATTCCCCTTTTCTTATCATTAGTCCATGTGGCATATTGAACTGAGCTATTACTTGGTGAGACATAAACATTATGATGGATAAGCACTGCCGAGCAAAACTAAACCAGTCTAACAGAACCGACCAAACACGGGGCTCGCCATTCGGTATCTCAGCCTCACCCAGCAATCTCACGGGTCATTTCAGTCCCCACACCAGTCCGAACCGTCCATAGCTCGGCCTAACGAATCCGAGCGAACCTAACCAAATATTTGGTTCCGCTTGATCCTAACTCAACTAAACGCCTGCGTGCCTTCACATTCCGAGTGACCCTCAGTCCGATTGAACGTAATAGGTCGGAGCGTTGTGTTGGTGCAGTTCGGCCAGACACAGCGTCTATGGCCCTCGCATAACCCAACACCATATTTCGTGTGCGTATCTTGGTCCACTTGTTCGGCACAAATCACCCTCTCAATTGCCCCTTAATCCCATCCGAGCTAAATATGAGTGGGATTACTCATTCGATCGAGCTATCCATTTAGGTCGGTCGTTAAGACTTGTGCTGGATATCTTGTCATCCATCAATCAGCCGTATTGACAACCAATCACATCGATGCCACGTGGCTTGCCAAAGAGGCTCCGTGCAGTACCCACAGCTATCCCCATTATGCCAAAAATTTGAAAAGTTGCCGCCTCTTGGGTTTCCTCCCATATATACGCGCCAGAGGGCCTAAACCCCACATTACTATTCATCATCTCTATGCGAAAACCCTAAGCTTCAGACCCTCTAGCTTTTTTCACCCTTGCCGTCGCCGCCATTATTTCCGTTCGAGTCGTTTTCACCATTTTATGTTCTCACAAATGCCATAGCAAGGGTCGTAGTCGATTCGGCCTTGATTTGGCATCCAAACTCATAAGTTTTCCTCATTTTCATTTCTCTTTCACTGTTGTTCTTCATGTTCTTTGAACTTTCTTCACGTGGGGATGCTACCACTCTGCCCGTGCCCCTTCTTTGGGGTAAAACTGGTGGATATTCGTAGAAATTAGGCAAACTAGAACCAAAAACATAAATGGGGCCCTCGTGCCCCTTATTTCCTTTAATTTCAGTATATAGCCTTGAGTTTAGGATGAGTTGATTGATTTCTGGGCAAAACCGAGCTCAATTCCAATTTTAGATCCACAAATAGGGTAGAACCGAGCCGAAACTGGTTCGTGCTCCTCCCAAGTGACTGTGATCGCGCTATAAGCTCGTAGGAACATCTAGCCGAGATAAGCGTCGAGCAGTTGGGATGAAGGCCCAAAACCGACCTATTGCCTTAGGTTTACTACCGAACTGAAAATATCGAGTTCAGACTAGGAGGTACCAAAACTTTTGTGGCCAAGTTAGGCATAATTTGATAGCCGCGCACTTATTTTTTAATAATGCAAAAATGAGGATCGACTAGGCACACCTTATCACCTTTATCGGTGAGGCTTAAAGACTGAGCAAATAATCACATGAGCCACACAATTTTCCCGAGCTACTGAAGGTTAGAAAGGGCCAGGCAAAGCTCATAGAGGGCAATCCAGACAAAGAGTTGAACGATGACAACTTTTTGTGGGTGTCTGGAAATTATGAAGACACCGAAGCGCCCATATTGGGCTGGTACATACATAAAAATTTTGAGAGCGCTGGTGAGCAATATAACGCGGTTTAACTTTTTGAATTCGATTTGTCTTTTTCGATCTAACCCTTTGCTTCGTTTTTGCATATTACAAGCTCTTGGCAGACGATTATTCCCGTACCAACCAAGAGGCCATAAGGGTCACTCTACGGCATCCAGTTGAGGAACAAGAGGCACAAAAACTACTCAGCTTTGGACCGAGTTACTGGCATACAGCACTGCGCAAGAGTAGGGTCACTGATTTTCTTCATGCTCTCTCTCCAGAATCGGATCCCACTCTCCCGCCGATTAGACTTGTGCCTCTGACAACCGAGCAAGAAATGGCCAAAATTTGAGCCATCAAGTCAATGATCACAGGAGAGTCGAACGATCCCACTCAACCAAGACAGTTGCGGGCCAAACATTGCGGCCAACTGTGCAGGAATCTGGCCCAGTTCTGGCTTTAGCTAGCGAGCAAGGTGCTGGCCGTCAAAAAAGAGGCCAAGGCAAGCACAGACCGAGTAGCGCTTGGTCGACGAAGATTCAGTCGAGCTGCCATCGGCTGATCAGGGAGAGTAGACTGATCAACCACTTGCCGAGCAATCAACTCGATCCACTGCCCCTCCAATCTGGTCACCTGAGCTGAAGTACAAGGGTCGAGCAGTGATAGTGGCGAATTCAGTATATGCGGATAAGGATGATTCGCTCAGCTTCAACATGACTAAGGGTTTACTTCTCCCCGCGGAGATGAAGATGCATGGGGAACTGTCCAACTTGAAAGTCCTTCGGTCGGTGGCAAAGTCAATCGTTCTGGTAAGCAATCAAGTTGCTTTATTTGAAGTTATTGCTCGGCTTCCACTACTAACTTCTGCCATACTGCAGGACGCGTAGAAAAATTACCTTGCTCATGAACATATGATCTCTATTCAGAAGAGTTTGCGGAAGGCCATCGCAGATAATAAAGTGAAAACGACCGAGCTGGAGAAATTGAAGGCTGCTCATGGGTCGGTGCTGGCCGAGCGGGAGCTCCTGGTAGAGAAGCTTGCGAAGACCAAAGAAGAGAAGGAGAAGACCGTGCAAGTGAAAAATGAACGATATCTAGCCGAGCTGCGTAAGCTCTACGGAGCTCATAAGGCCGAGCTGGAAAAACAAGTTGATGATGCCGAAGATCGGGGCTACGCTGAAGGGGAAAAGGTGTATGAACGGCAGGTGGAGGGGTCAGGGGTCAGTGTTGGATGTCTTCATAACCCTCCGCCTCCTTTATTCCTTCATACATGCAAGCGTATGCTTCGGCC
Organism: Camellia japonica; assembly: GCA_030407325.1. Taxonomy (NCBI): domain Eukaryota; kingdom Viridiplantae; phylum Streptophyta; class Magnoliopsida; order Ericales; family Theaceae; genus Camellia; species Camellia japonica. Next base: position 97,817,373 of record JAPPVO010000019.1, on the reverse strand, counting down.
ATGCAAAAAAAAGTTGATCGAAACGGCTCGTGCGGCTGGAGCCGAAGAAGAGCTCACTCAACAGGTAGCGAACGCAGCCGCACTACCGACCATTTCGGAGGAGGCATCGCCGAGCAATAATTAGGGTGAGCTAGATGTTGACGCGAGCCTGGATTCTGGAGTTGAGATCGCGCAGAAGTTGATGATGAGGAAGTGGCTGACCCATAAGACACGGTGAACATAGATTAGGACCCCCCTTTTTATTTTTCTTGTTTGTAACTGGGCTATGGAGGACCCCACTGTAGACGCGCCCTCGTGGGCCTCGCTACAGTTCGGACTCAATTTGTGTCGGTTCTTAATCTAATCTCGTAATGTGCAATGTAAGACTGATAAATCACCAAAGAGTCCAAATCTGGCAAATCATTTTGGAAAACAGATTTTTAGAAAGAAGTGCCAAACATGGACCGCTTTGCCAGATACAGAGTCGCCACCTAAATATTTTATTTTGGGGGAATTTAGGAAACCCTGACTCGTTGCCTAAGGCCACGTGTCCGTCATCACCAAAGTTGCCTCGGCTCGGGAACTTGGGTACGATTGGGGAAGGTCAGCTATGAGCACCCCCTCTCGCCCGATCAAAGATCGGCCTCTACTAACCATGATATCTAGTTTTGAAAACATTATGCATTCTTATTCCAGTTATTAGCCTAGAATTACTATGTGATGCGTACAATACAAAAGTATAGGCTAGATCGCCTAATTTGGAACAAAGCATTGCATATCCGCTCGTTTGAAAGATAGTTTGAATTTTGCTACTCGCAAGTAGGCTAAAACACGGATTTCAACGAGTTGTTCCAACTCAAGCAATCCAACCTTCACCCACAGGCATTCAGGCAGTAAATCAACTAAGCAGTTAGCCTCATGGCAAGCATGCTTTCATGTTAACATTCACACTCATTCGAGATGCTAAAGCATAAACACTCACCTAGTACTCCAAGCCAAAACAAGGAACATGTTAGTAATCAAATGTATGATCCAAGTCCATGTTAAAATGGCTAATGCATCGCAGGCAAAATGCAACTAGAATAGGCTCGGCTAATCTATAGATGGCATGTGAAATGCAACAGATAACATGTATTCAAGTTAGATTTGAAATACTATGCAATTAGCATGATGCGCCGAGCCCGGTGCATGCAATACAGATGAATGAATGCACGCATGCATAGCATAAGGATGCTAATTGAAATATGTCCTAAAACTAACTATCAAAAGCAGGTAAGTAAAAGGGAGAAAGACGTAGGGTGGGAAGACATTCACACACACACGCACACTTATTACAAATTCGCCCTCGCTCGGAGGGTCCGAAAGAATAGTACAAATTAATTAACTAACAAGCTAATTAATTATTACAAATTACTTAACTAATTAACAGATTAATTAAATTAAGAAAACAATAAACAACCTCGGGGAGAGGAACAGATGCGTGAATGCTTGGCTTTGCTCGGAAATCCGCCACCATGCACAAGCTACCTCTGTTTTCACTGTTTTATGCCTCTGTAAATTGCACAAGTCCAAGGTTGTTCTGGAACACTCCTTGAAGGTTGTGGAAGACCACCGGCCAGAAAGAAACACCATCGCCGTGAGGAAGTGGTCATCAACCACAAATGAAGCTATCGGCCCTCCATTGTTGGTTGATCGGCACTCAATGTGGTCGGTCGGCCATCCATTCCTGCAAACCCTGTTTTGACAGCAGCAGAGGGCAGAAAATGCATGGCAATGCATTTCAAGAAAATATTTGCACCAACACCTCCTTATCATGTTTATGACTCAAAGCAGTTAGGGACTCGACCCTCGGACCACCAATCGCGCATTTCAATGCGTGATGGCCCAAGAAGTCAAATATGCATTTTCACTATGGAATGAAATGCACATAAAGCAAACAAGAGGCCCAACCTTTATCATAATCAATTCAAGAGGCAAGGCATGCATGCTCAATGAAATGCAACCTAGGCATACAAGCTAAGTATGCACCATGATTATGCAAACAAGCAATGATGCTACCAAGACGACTAGCATATAACAATATGCAAGGACAAGCATGTTAAGCAAACATGTGACTTCATTTAATCATGTGACAGCATGTGAGGCATAACACATGCAAATATGCAAAACAGCATAACACAAAATGCATGCCAAATGCAATGTGATTCAAGCATGCAACAACATGCGATAGGCCAAGTATACAACAACACACAAGGAGAGCATGCAACAACATGCGAAGGATGGTCTTAAACTAATTTGGGCAGCTCTCAAATAAGCCAAAAACAGTGGCCAAAGTGCTCAAGAATGAGGGACAAATGCACATGCGAACATGCATGCAAATGGACCAACACTTAAGCATAAAGAGGGGACTTTTAAGCACACTTAAAAGAGGATGAAAAGCATGCAAATGTGACAATGTTGCAAGCTCTAAAATGGCGCTAAGAGTGATGCCAAATCACATAAACAAACCAAACATGGCATGCAATAAAGCTTAAAGCCCAAAAATAGCAAGAGGACTTGGACCAAAACCATGCAAAACAGAGGGCATATGGCAAATATGACCCGAGACAGTCCTAAAGCATGGCAAAGTAAGCTTAACACATGCGATGACCAAAGCCAACAAGCTAAAACAAAAGGAGCAAATGCATGAGGCATACAAGGCCACTAAAGAGGCGTTACACCACACTTAATGCAACCAAACACGGTATGAATTAAGCGACCAAAAACAGAGATATGACATGCTAAAATGAGCCCCAAAACCCACCTAGATGGCATCTAAATGGCCTAAGTCTAAAGGCATGCACAAAGGTCCAAACATGGAGCATAAGACACTACCCTTTTAAAGCATTAAAGGAGCATCAAATGCAAGCATACAAGCATGCTATAAGGACTGAAATGATGCTATAAGTGGTGCCAAACCACTGAAACAAGCCAAGTAACGCATGCTCAACACTCACACACCCAAGGCTAACAAGCCAAAATGCAAGGTGGCTATACAAAGCATGTCAAGCATGACCCAAATAACCAAAATCAGACCTTAAGCACATCAAGACATGCATAAAACCTTCACAAAGCTAAGCCAAAATCATGCTAAAAACAAGGCTCAAAGTACAAAGCAGGTTAAGGCAATTTCATGGCATTACAAGACAAGTATGCAAGGCAAGCATGGTGTGTCTAAACCAACTTAAAATAGTGCTATATCATGGCAAAACAAAGCCTAATATGCACTAAGATGAAGCTAAAGCAAGCTAGGCATACAAGCCACAACACAAGCCCCTTGTGTGAGCATCAAAGACAACATGGAGAGGGGATGACCCTCTCCCATTTAGGACCTCAAAACCACTTCTCCACCACTGAAAATCCTCTGGATTTCAGTGGTAGAGAGGTCATGCAAAGACCACAACAATGGCCAAAATAAATGGCCTTAAACAAGGCCTAACAAGGCCTTGGAGGGGGGAGACAACCCCAAACCTCAAAGAGACCTTAAACAAAGTTCTAAAACTAACAAAATTAGAACTTTTATATGTTATACACTAAGCTCAAAAACAGATGCAAGATAGGTTAAAAGCTAGTGCAAGAATGGAGAATAAAGGAGATAGGTTCTTACCCTTGAAGAACACTTCAAGAACACCAACCTCAGACCTCCCTTTGGATCAAAATCAGCTCAAAAACCTTGAAACTAGTCCCCCAACACCTCCACAACTGGAGTATGGTGTAATACTAGGTGCCTTAGTGCAAAACTAAGAACAAAACACCCTTTTGGAACACCAAACACACACACAACTATCTAGAGAAAAAGAGATAGATATATATATATATATATGTCCTAATCTCAGAGTTGTTCAACCCCTGGAAAGGGAGGGGAGGCCTTCCTCTTATAGGCAAGGCCAATCCAAGCTTCCAAGGGAAACTAAGGAAGCAAATCCCTCCATACGCGTGTATGGAGGAGGGGGTGCAAAGTGTATGCCAGCTATCACAGCTGGCATAAAATATCTGCCAAAAGCAGATGCACAGTGGTCGGTCAGCCAAAAATGACAAATTCACCAAATCAATGGTCGACCGACCAGAAAAAGTGTCGACCGGCCATCACCAATGGCCGGTAGCAACAAAACAGGGCCGGTGGCCTCAAGCCAGGGCGGTGAGGTGTGGGGATGGCTAACAAGCCTTCCTCTACCCTCAGAAGCAAAACAACAAGTGTTTGGTGCAAAACCAAGCACAGAACAGTCGAGTCGAGAGGTCTTGAGGCGAGGCGCGTAGCCGAGACCTCCGGGAACTCAAGACGAACACAAACATGGATAATCACCGAGTGTTTAAACGGTGACATCCAAGTCTTGAGGACGGTAAAAAATGGGGTGTCTACACCCACCTTTTGTAACTGAACTTCATTATGAATGAAAAGCACAAAGACTTTTTGCTCACTTTACGCGTTTGTCGTTTCGCTTTCTTCAATTCTTTGTTTGAATGATTGTGATTATTACTTTCAATGCTGCCGAGATAAAAACTGCTTGGTTTAACTATGTTGAGCTAAACTTGCATGTAGCCGAGATGAAAATCTGCTCGTAGTGCTCCATGGTGTAATGATCTTTGTTATGCTGAGCTAATTTATGCTCGGACAACTTTGCAAATACTCATAAATGTAAAATACCTTTTCAAAATTGGGGAAACATACATCTCCAACACAAATCTTTCCTCAGCTTGGTGTAAGGAAAGAATAATCCATAAGCTGGGCAAAGTGCAAACTATTTTGCAGACGAGCAAACCAGCTCGGAGTAATGAGCGAACTCAGCTCGGTATCATAACAAAAGTCATTCATAACACTAACTTTCTCCCCGGCGAGAAAAATCTGCTCGAGGTAGCGAGCGAAGTCAGCTTGGTTTCCAACCTTAAGTTAGACAAAACACTAACTGTTTGACCGGGTGAGCAAAGTCAGCTCAGTATAAGTAGTACAGTTGGGGAAAACACCAACTATTTGAGCAGCAGGCAAAGTCAACTCAGATTGAACTGAGTTAGCCAAAACATCAGCTGATGTGGGGGTGAGCGAAAATCAGCTCGGTTCACAGAGAGAAACTGGAGATGTCACTAGTTTTTTGTCACAATAAGCAAAAATCAGCTCGGCTGGAGCAAAACTAAGTTAGGTCGGGTTCATGCCTTAGACATTTCATAAGAACTTTCTGTATGGCAAGCCATTGAAAATGAAGGTGAAATGCCCTTAGTATCCAGCAGCTCAAATACAACACTTCTAATATATGGAAAAAATGATATATATAGACAAATCACAGGGTTCTTTTCATTACGCGTTAAACATTACTTACAATGCCAATAGGCCAAATTGGAATACAAAGGAAGAAAGATTATATGTCAGAAGTAAAACAGTTTGCGATTGGGGGCATTCCATGGTCTAGGGATAGATTTGCCATCCAAGTCCTCTAGATGGTATACCCCTTTGCCAGTAAGGCTAGTTATCTTATTTGGCCCCTCCCAATTTGCTCCTAACTTGCCCTCTCTAGGGACCACTGTGTTGCCCATCACCTTCTTCAAAACCCAGTCTCCAACCTTGAATAGCCTTGGATGTACGGTCTTGTTGTATTTCTTGGAAAGCTCTTGGTGGTAGGCCACAATGTGAATTAATGCCCGTTCCCTTCTTTCTTCAGCTAGGTCCAATTCCAGGGCTATAGCTTCACTGTTTAAGTCTGGTTTAAAATTTTCAGATCAGATGGTTGGCATGCCAATTTTCAATGGTATGACTGCCTCCATGCCATAAGCCAAGGCAAATGAAGTTTCCCCGGTCAAGCGTCCTGGTATAGTGCGGTATGCCCAGAGCACATTAGGGAGTTCCTCAGCCCACCTTCCTTTGGCCTTCTCTAGTCGCTTATTCAGCCTGTCCAAGATAGTCTTGTTTGAGGCTTCAGCTTGACCATTTGATTGAGGGTAGGCCGGTATAGAGTTGTAAAACTCAATCTTTAACTCCTTGCAAAATCTGCGGAAGAGTTTCCCGTCGAACTGTGTGCCATTATTCGAAATAAGGGCCTTTTGGATGCCAAAGTGAGTGATGACATTCTGCCAGACAAACTTCTTTACATATTTTTCCTTGATGGTGGCCAATGGCTCGGCCTCTACCCACTAGGTAGTCAGTAGCAGCGACGAAAAATGTGCGGTTGTCTGGAGCAGTTGGAAGTGGTCCTACAATGTCCAGCCCCCAAAGCGCAAATGGCCAAGGACTTGTCAGGGGGAGCAACTCTCTAGTCGACTGGTGGATTTGGTGAGCAAATTTTTGACATTTTTCGCATTTGCAAACGTATTTCTGCGAGTCGGCCTGCATTCGCGGCCACCAATAGCCTTGAGAGATGGCTCAGTACGCCAGCGATCTGCCCCTAATATGGCTGCCACACATGCCTTCATGAATTTCAAAGAGGAAAGCGTCAACCTTGTTGGGGTGGACACATTAAGGTACGACCCGGTGAAGGACTTTTTGTACAAGGCCCCAGATGGAGAGAGTTAAAACTGCTCTGACTTGGCCCTGATCTTGTTGGCTTCCTTCTTGTCGATGGGCAGGATTCGATCTTTTAGGAAGATGGTGATGAGATCCATCGAGGACGGTCCCAGGTCGACGCAAAGCACTTTGGATGCTTCCAGTTCCTCAATGCTAGGCCGGGGCAAGAACTTAATCATCAAATGATTGAGAAAGGTGGTCTGTATAGACGCCAAGCCAGCTAGTTCGTCCGCCTTACTATTCTCTTTGCGGCTTATCTGTTCCATTCTTATCACGGTGAACTTCTTAATCTCAGCGAGCACCAACGCTTGATACTTAGCCATCCTTTCATCCTTGGCCTCATATTTCCCTAAGACCTAATTGACTCCCAGTTTAGAGTCACTGAATACCATAAGCTCTAATGCCTTTATCCGTAGAGTGCTTTTTAGGCCGGCAAGGAGGGCTTTATATTCCGCCTCATTGTTGGATGCTGGAAATCCAAGCGTGATGGTTAGCCCATCTGGCGAAGTTAATACCACTCCCAGCCCGGCGCCATTTCTATTGGAGGCTCCATCGATAAAGAGTTTCCACATCTCGTTGATAAACAATTTCCAGCAGTCAGAGGGGTTTTGAGAGTTTCTCAAATCCAAGGCACTGGTCAGTTCTGTGCGCAGCTTATCCACATGCGCACTCGTTTGGTCAGTTGGTAGGTCAGCCTGCTCTTGCTCCGCTAGCCCGATGCTATCTTTCCATTTTATTGCTTGTTCCTTGCCCCATTTTTGTGTAGACGAAACTGTGGGCTGTGCCAAATCCGCACTAGCCAAATCAATAGAACAAACGGGGTGAGTGCTAGAGGCAAGTTCTGCCACAAAGTCGACAACGGCTTGAGCTTTGATAACTGTGCGTGGCTGAAACTTGATGTCATACTACCCCAGCCCTACTGCCCACTTCAAAATTCTGCCAGTAAAATTCGCCTTCTCAAAAAGCACCTTAAGCGGGAATTCAGTTAGCACTACTATCGTGTGGGTATGGAAGTAGTGCGCCAATTTTCTGGAGGCCATCATGAGGACTAGGGCCAATTTTTCAAGCGGCAGATATCTTGATTCGGCTAGGAGCAGTGTCTTGTTGACGTAAAAGATAGGGAGGTGTTAAATCCCCTTAGCTCGGACGAGAACTGAACTCACCGCATGTTGAGAAACTGTCAAGTATAGATAGAGCTCTTCGCCTAGCCATGGTGTGACCAAGATTGGGGCAGAAGAGAGACATGTCTTCAGGTTTGCCAAAGCGTGGTCATATTCTGTATCCTAGAAAAACTTGGCTTTCAAAGTCTCAAAAAAGGGCCTGCAACGATCTGATGACCGGCTAATAAATCTGTTCAGCACGGCTGCCATTCCAACAAGATGTCTGTACGTCCTTTGTGGAATTTGGTCATTCCAGCTCTTGGTTTCCCTGATCTATGAAGGGTCGGCCTCAATTCCTCGGTTGGTAACTAGAGAGCCCAAAAATTTTCTAGTTCCCACTCCGAAAACACACTTAGATGCATTCAATCACAACTTGTGGTGTTTGTGGATGGCAAACATTTCAGCTAGGTCGGTGAGGTGCTGAGACTTGTCTTTGCTCTTCACCACCATATCGTCAATGTAAGCCTCCATAGTGCGGCCCAACAGAGGGGCAAACATTTTGGTCACCATTCTTTGAAAGGTTGCCCCGGCGTTCTTGAGGCCAAAGGGCATGACCTTGTAGCAGTACAAGCCTCTGGGTGTGGTGAAGGATGTGATCTCTCTGTCTGGCTTGTACATGGCTATTTGGTAGTAGCCGTGATGTGCATTTAGGAAGCTAAACCTTTGGTGACCAGCGGTAAGTCCACCAGCTGGTTAATCCTCGGGAGTGGAAAGTTATCCTTTAGGCAGGCACGGTTGACCGTTTTGTAATCAACGCACACCCGCCATTTTCTATTCTTCTTCAGCACCACCACTGTGTTAGAGATCCATCTGGGGTATTGTACCTCTTCTATTACCCCAGCTTCCAGCAAGTTTTTGACCTTCTCTACCACCACCTTGGCATAGTGTAAGGCTAAGCGCCGAGTTCTCTAAATGATCGGTCGTGCGTTGGGAAAGACATTCAACTGGTGGCAAATGAAGCTAGGGTTGACGCCAAGCATATCGTAAGGCATCCACGCAAAGGCTTCGATGTTGGAAACCAAAAAATTTACATAATCTAGCCGCTCGGCGCTGAACAAAGATGATCCCAAGAGAAAAAACTTGTTCGGATCATTCTCATCAATGCAAACTTTTACTAAATCTTCAACTGATTTCGCTTCGGCTTTTCTTCCCACATCTTCTAAGACTTCCTTTCCTTCTGGCCCTTCTATCATTTGGACAAAGCCTTTGGCAGCCTGGCTGTCATTTACTATGATAAAGCATTGCTTTGCCATCACTTGGTCTCCCCAAACCTCTTGATTTGCCCGGCTGGAGCAGGAAAGTGCATAATGTCACGACCCCGTTCCGCCCCTAGTAGAATGGTGTCATGATGGCTAGTAATTCGAGATTACTAAGGCTAACTTACAAATATTCACACACAATCAGAGAATACATATGGGGCTTACATGTGCGGAAGCAATAAATTTAAATCTAAGTAGTCCATAAGAGCTGTGCATAGATCAAATGAAATGTCATACACTTTATCAAGGTCTTACAACTTAAGTACAAATAAAATAAGTACAAATATTACATCCTAATCAAAAGGCTTCTCAAGCCGACATATACAAAAGAGGTGGAATACAAGCCAAGAAGCATAATCTTCAAGATGCTAACAAAATAAGAATTCAAAAACATCTTGCAAACAATCATCAAGGCGTCACCGCCTTCCTGCTCGTCACCTACATATATATATATATAAAGGGTGAGTTTGGATACTCAGTGAATGATATTAGTAATAAAGGTTTTGCATGATTAATATCCAAGATACTTGTCAAAACAATACATATAATAATTTGCACAAAATCAAGTGACGAATCAAGTTCATCGGTCAAATCTTTCAAAGCTTCTTGGATGTTAATAACATCTATATATTACCAAAGGATGACATTCCGGACAAACAAACTCACGCAAAAAACCGTCAGTGGCAAAACAAGGGTGCAGTTGCATTATAGTCCCCTGACACTAAGGACTTTCAAAACAAGGGTGCAGTTGCATTATAGTCCCCTGGCACTAAGGACTTTCAAAACAAGGGTGCAGTTGCAATATAGTCCCCTGGCACTAAGGACTTTCAAAACAAGGGTGCAGTTGCATTATAGTCTCCTGGCACTAAGGACTTTCCCAGAATGTCATCAAAACAAAGCTAATACTTTATACAAACTAGGGACAATCATTCATGCTTAATCAAATACTTTTCCAAAACGAAGCAAAGCTTTATCAAAACTTATAATATAACTTTATTAAAAATACCACTCACATAGTTCTTCAGACGTCGGGGTTAAAGCAAAGGTCCAAATCCTACAACACATGGCAAGGTCTATTGAATGCACTTCAAGAAGACAAGAAAGAATGCTCAAAGATGGATATGAAATGCATCCTCAATACAAGCTTTACATGACAGAAAAGGATCTCGGCATTTCTTTCAAAACCAAGTCAAAACAAAGCAAAACATGCTGGGAGTTACAACACTGCCTTTTCATCTTGGGAAAACATGTCGGGTACTAACCAGGTCTAGGCCGAGGTCCCACACCTCTTGGCCGAAGTGTGTTCCCGACGACCACATTCAAGGAAATGAAGTCTGGGAAAAAATCTGGGTTTCCCTCTTGAAGAACATGAAGGGCATGAATGCTAAAATCGTAACTTCTTTATTCAAAATCAGAGTTTTCATGAAATGAGTTCAAAAACATGGACCTAGGTACCCATACTTAAAGATTCCGTGAAAACAAACACAAAAGCTCGGAACGTGATGCAAACTTTTGGATCAAAACAAGACTTTTCTTCAAGAACTCAAGAACACCATTTCTCTTTCCAAAACCAGACTTTAAATCAATGCATGGCTTATGAATCATGCTCGATCATGCAATGCAACTAGATTAACAATAAGAATAACAAGAGCAAATCAAGATTCTAACCTTAAAACATGAGTCTAACGGCTCAAGGTGTGAAGATCAAGCTTGGAAATCTAGTTCTCTCTTCTAAGAACTCCTCTCTCCTCTTCCTAGAGCTTCTCTCTCTACAATGCAAGAGATATGACAAAATGATATGTTTCTAACTCTGCAGGCTGACTTAACCCTCTGCTGGGACATGTGGCAACGGCTGGTTGGATCTCCTCAAAAAGGTAATAGATTGACAAGACAAGAGTATGACAAAGTGTAAGCAACAAGTAGGGTGACATGGGCACTTCGGCGGGTAATGATCTCGGCTAGAACAAAGCTTCGGCAAGTAGGGTTTCAATGATCTCGGCTAGGAAGGACAACACTTGGCCTAGCTGTACCACACCTCGGCCTAGATGTGCCACACCTTGGTCTAGGTCATACCTGTCCAGGGACAAGATCACTTTGGTATAACATCTCGGCCTAGATAATACACATCTCGGCCTTGGTGATGAACACGCCGGCCTAGATAATGACATCTCGGCCAACATGTCAGGGTGAGGGTGGAGGTCAACCAAAGTGGTTCCAAGATGGTCCTAGGTGTAAGAGGTTCAAAGGTGTAACCTAGGCTTAAGATGACCTTGGCTAAACTCACACTCAGCAAGGGACAAGGCATGCAAGCAACACTTATGCGAAACAAATCAAGGTTTTCAAATGCAACTTAACGAGACAAGATCATGCAAATACATGCAAGCATGACTAGAGTAAAGTGAGGGTTGTTACATCCTACCCTCCCTAAAGAAGTTTGGTCCCCAAACTTAAGTTACCTTGCCCCCAAAAACAACTCCAGATGTCGGATTTCCATTTCTTCTTCCATTTCCCAGGTGGCATCCTTGCCATAATGCTCTTTCCATTCAACATGTACCATCGGTATCGACTTGTTCCTCAACTGTTTCACTTGCCTATCAAGAATCCGTATCGGTTTCTCCTCGTAGCCTAAATCTTCGTTAATCCCAATCCCGAAATGGTCAATCACGTGCAGGGGATCCCGAACATACTTCCTCAACATCGAAATATGGAACACATTGTGAACTTGACTTAGTTTTGGTGGCAAAGCAAGTCTATAGGCAGCTGGGTTAACTCTCTCAAGAATTTCAAATGGCCCAATGTAACGAGGTGCTAACTTACCTTTCTTCCCAAATCCTGATACTCCTTTCATCGGCGAAACTTTCAGGACTACATGATCCCCAACTTCAAATTCCAACTCTCTTCTTCTCTGGTCGGCATAACTCTTCTGTCGACTCTGGGCAGTTTTGATCCGTTGTCGGATGAGCTTAATCTTCTCGGTTGTAACTTGAACTAGCTCGAGACCAATCAAAGCTTTATCTCCTACTTCAGTCCAACATATCGGCAATCTGCACTTCCTTCCATACAAAGCTTCATACGGCGCCATACCAATACTAGCTTGATAGCTGTTGTTGTAAGCAAATTCCACTAATCGCAAATGCGCTTCCCAACTTCCCTTGAAGTCCAATACACATAGCCTGAGCATATCTTCAAGTGTCTAAATCATTCTTTCTGTTTGCCCATCGGTCTGGGGATGAAAAGCTGTGCTAAACCTCAACTCGGCTCCCAAAGCTCCTTGTAGACTTTGCCAAAATCTAGAAATAAACTTCGGATCTCGGTCTAAAACAATGGATATTGGCACTCCATGAAGTCTCACAATCTCGGTCATATACAATGAACAAGTCGATCGGCATTAAATGTAGTCTTAATAGGCAAGAAGTGTGCTGACTTAGTTAACCTATCAACTATAACCCAAATCGAATCCATACCTTTTTGTGACCTCGGTAACCCAACAACAAAATCCATGGAGATGTGTTCCCATTTCCACTCTGGAATTGACAAAGGTTGAAGAAGTCTGGCTGGCCTCTGATGCTCTGCTTTCACTTGCTGGCAATACAGACACTGAGATACAAACTCTGCTACCTCTCTCTTCATGTTTGGCCACCAAAAGGTCTGCTTCATGTCTTGGTACATCTTGGTGCTCCCTGGATGAACGGCAAACTTGGAACCATGGGCTTCCTGCAAAATCTTCTTTTTTAACTCTGGGACGTCGGCCACGCACAATCTTCCTTCAAACTTGAGCACCTGATTTTCAACGGTATACCCTGACCTCGGCTTAGTGACAATCTCATCAATTACCTTCTTGTAGAATTCATCTTCCCTCTGCCCGGTCTTTACCTCCTCGATAATAGTCGGCTCCACTGAAATCATTGCTAAACATGCCAAGTTCCCAACTAATTTCCTGCTCAATGCGTCGGCCACCGAGTTTGCTTTACCTGGGTGATACTGAATCTGTATGTCGTAGTGCTTCAATAGTTCAAGCCATCTTCTCTGCCTCATATTTAATTCCTTCCGAGTGAACAAGTACTTCAAGCTCTTGTGATCCGTGAAAACTTGGCAAGAAGTTCCATACAAGTAATGACGCCAAATCTTCAAAGCAAACACCACGGCTGCTAGCTCTAGATCATGGGTAGAATAGTTCCTTTCATGAGGTTTCAATTGACGAGATGCATATGCTATGACCTTACCCCCTTGCCTTAATACACAACCCAAACCTTTATGTGAAGCATCACTATAAATCTAAAATTCCTCATTGCCAGACGGTAGCACAAGAACTGGTGTTGTGACTAACCTCGTCTTCAACTCCTGGAAAGCTGATTCCCCATCTTCGGTCCATTCATACGCCACTTCCTTCTGAGTTAGTTGTGTCAAAGGTATTGCAATCTTTGAAAAGTCCTTCACAAACTTTCTGTAATAACCGGCCAAACCTAGAAAACTACGAACCTCGGTCACATTAGTCGGCGTCGGCCAATCCACAATGGCTTCAATTTTACTAGGATCAACTGAAATACCTTCTTCATCGATCACGTGGCCCAAAAATGAAATGCTGGAAAGCCAAAACTCACACTTACTAAGCTTGGCATATAGCTTTCTGTCTCTTAGAATCTGTAGGGCAAGTCTCAGGTGCTTCTCGTGCTCAACTTCACTCTTGGAATAGATCAATATATCATCGATGAAAACAACCACGAACTCGTCTAGGTACGGCTTGAAGACTCTGTTCATCAAATCCATAAATGCTGCAGGAGCATTAGTTACTCCGAATGGCATAACCAAAAATTCGTAGTGGCCATACCTTGTCCGAAAAGCAGTCTTCTGAACATCCTCAGCTTTAACCTTGAATTGATGGTAGCCCGACCTGAGATCAATTTTTGAAAAGACTCGTGCTCCCTGTAGTTGATCAAGTAAATCGTCGATCCTCGGCAATAGGTACTTGTTCTTAATGGTTACCTTGTTTAGTTCTCGGTAATCGATACAAAAACGAAGTGTACCATCCTTTTTCTTGACAAATAGAACTGGTGCTCCCCATGGTGAAGTGCTCGGCCTAATAAACCCCTTGTCCAACAATTCTTGTAATTGTAGTTTCAGTTCCTTCAGTTCAGCGGGGGCCATTCTATAGGGTGCTTTAGAGATGGGCTGGGTTTCCGACATAACGTCAACGGTAAATTCTATTTCCTATCGATTATGTGGCCAGGCAAATCATTTGGAAAGACGTCGGGGAATTCTCTAACAATTGGGATGTCAGCTAACTCAACGTTTCCATTCGAATCACTTAGTATACTACATGGATAACCTTGACACCCCTTTTTGATCAACTTATAAGCTTTCATGGATGAAATCAAGTAAGGTGGAGATACTATCCCTTTACCCTGGAATGTAACCTCGGCTTGGTTTAGGGGTTTTAGCGTGACACTTTTAGAAACACAATTTATGGATGCATGATTCGCTACTAACCAATCCATTCCCAATATAACATCGAAATGAGTCAGGCTTAACGGCATCAAATCAACAAGTAATTCTACGTCCTCAATCACAATAACACACGCCCTATAAATGAATGTAACAATCATAGTTCTCCTAGATGGAGCAGATACAGATAACACATAGCCAAGGGGTTCTAGTTTCCTATTCAACTTCTCGGCAAACTTAGTAGATACAAATGAATGCGTAGAACCCGAATCAATCAATATGTATGCATCTTGAGAATAGATTGGGAGGGTACCTGACACTACTGTCTCAGCACTCTGGGTGTCTCCTGGTATTAATGCAAAAACTCTGCCCTACCTCGCCTGTGCCCTCTCGACGTTATTTCTCTGTGCAGAGCCCGCGGTACTCCCATTCTTCTTACCATCATCAATCTTTGCCTTCGGACAGTCCTTCACACGGTGACCCATCTCGCCACACTGAAAGCAAGCTCCTGACGCCCAACAACAGACCCCAAAATGTGGCCTTCCACAACTCGCACACGTCGGCTTAGCATCACCTTCCTGATTTGAGTTGCTAGAACTGCCCATGTTTGCCTTCTTCTTGGCGTTGAACGGAACTCGGCGATTATCATAATTCTGCCTCTTCCTCTGACTCTCTCCCGAACTCTGGTATCGATTTAAGTTAGCTTCCGCCAGGATGGCCTTGTCTAGTACCCCAGCATAAGTTGGCATGTTGAGCATGTTTACTCGGTCCTGTATCGGTCCATGCAACCCACTTTCAAACTTCCTAGCTTTTCTATATTCATCATCGACCATATGAGGCGCATATCTTGCCAATTCGGTAAAAGCACGATCGTATTCTGCCACTGTCTTGTTGCCTTGTGTCAGAGTCTGGAACTCCGTGGTCTTGCGGTCTCGGACACTAAGGGGAAAATGCTTGTTGCAGAACAACTCCAAAAATCTAGCCCAACTCAAACCCAGATTACTTTCTCGGACCATCATCCACCATCTTCGTGCGTCGTCATCTAACGTGAATGCTGCCAATGACACCTTCTGAGCGTCAGTACTAGGAAAAATCTCAAACAGCTTCTCCATTTCCAAAACCCACGCTTCGGCTTTCATCGGCTCTATACCCCCTTGGAATCTCGGCGGGTTCATTTTCTTGAACTCTTTGATCAAAGTTATTGTGTTGTCCCCATATAAAGCTTGCTGTGGAGGCGCTTGCGGCACTGGAGGAGGTGGAGGTGGAACTGCATATCGGCCGTTTGTCTGCTCGACCTGGGTAGAGGTAGTACTAGCATCCTGTGGCCTAGGCTGTGTCAACTCACGGATCAAACCTTCGACCAACCTTTCCAACCTGTCTATTCTGTCCTCAGAATGATCTCGGCCAACTGGAGGTCTACCCCTTCTCATGATGCTAAGAGTATGCAAAATGTGACTTTAAAACAAAATGAACAAATAGGCATGTATGCAAGTAGCAGATAATCATGCCGATATGATGCACATCTTTTCAAGTAGCAAGCAATATGATGCAATCCTAAGATCATTCTAAGGGAAAACCTAAGCTCTTTAGGACTCGAAGTGTGTGTGAACAATGCACTATAAGGAACTCGTGCTCTGATACCAATCTGTCACGACCCCATTCCGCCCCTAGTAGAATGGTGCCGTGATGGCTAGTAATCCGAGATTACTAAGGCCAACTTACAAAGATTCACACACAATCAGAGTATACATATGGGGCTTACATGTGCGGAAGCAATAAGTTTAAATCTAAGTAGTCCATAAGAGCTGTGCATAGATCAAATGAAATGTCATACACTTTATCAAGGTCTTACAACTTAAGTACAAATAAAATGAGTACAAATATTACATCCTGATCAAAAGGCTTCTCAAGCCAACATATACAAAAGAGGTGGAATACAAGCCAAGAAGCATAATTTTCAAGACGCTAACAAAACAAGAATTCAAAAACATCTTGCAAACAATCATCTAGGCATCACCGCCTTCCTGCTCGTCACCTACATATATATAGAGAGAGGGTGAGCTTGGATACTCAGTGAATGATATTAGTAATAAAGGTTTTGCATGATTGATATCCGAGATACTTGTCAAAACAATACATATAATAACTTGTACAAAATCAAGGGACGAATCAAGTTCATCGGTCAAATCTTTCAAAGCTTCTTGGATGTTAATAACATCTACATATTACCAAAGGATGACATTCCGGACAAACAAACCCACGCGGAAAACCGTCAGTGGCAAAACAAGGGTGCCGTTGCATTATAGTCTCCTAACACTAAGGACTTTCAAAACAAGGGTGCAGTTGCATTATAGTCCCCTGGCACTAAGGACTTTCAAAACAAGGGTGCAGTTGCATTATAGTCCCCTGGCACTAAGGACTTTCAAAACAAGGGTGCAGTTGCATTATAGTCCCCTAGCACTAAGGACTTTCCCAGAATGCCATCAAAACAAAGCTAATACTTTATACAAACTAGGGACAATCATTCATGCTTAATCAAATACTTTTCCAAAACGAAGCAAAACTTTATCAAAACTTATAACATAACTTTATTAAAAATACCACTCACATAGTTCTTCGGACGTCGGGGTTAAAGCAAAGGTCCAAATCCTACAACACATGGCAAGGTCTATTGAATGCACTTCAAGAAGACAAGAAAGAATGCTCAAAGATGGATATGAAATGCATCCTCAATACAAGCTTTACATAGCAGAAAAGGATCTCGGCATTTCTTTCAAAACCAAGTCAAAACAAAGCAAAACATGCTAGGAGTTACAACACTGCCTTTTCATCTCGGGAAAACATGCTGGGTACTAACCAGGTCTAGGCCGAGGTCCCACACCTCTTGGCTGAGGTGTGTTCCCGACGACCACATTCAAGGAAATGAAGTCTGGGAAGAAATCTGGGTTTCCTTCTTGAAGAACATGAAGGGCATGAATGCTAAAATCGTAACTTCTTTATTCAAAATCAGGGTTTTCGTGAAATGAGTTCAAAAACATGGACCTAGGTACCCATACTTAAAGATTCCATGAAAACAAACACAAATGCTCGGAACTTGATGCAAACTTTTGAATCAAAACAAGACTTTTCTTCAAGAACTCAAGAACACCATTTTCTCTTTCCAAAACTGGACTTTAAATCAATGCATGGCTTATGAATCATGGTCGATCATGCAATGCAGCTAGATGAACAATAAGAATAACAAGAGCAAATCAAGATTCTAACCTTAAAACACGAGTCTAACGGCTCAAGGCGTGAAGATCAAGCTTGGAAATCTAGTTCTCTCTTCTAAGAACTCCTCTCTCCTCTTCCTAGAGCTTCTCTCTCTACAATGCAAGAGATATGACAAAATGATATGTTTCTAACTCTGCCGGCTGACTTAACCCTCTGCTGGGACACGTGGCAACGGCTGGTTGGATCTCCTCGAAAAGGTGATAGATTGACAAGACAAGAGTATGACAAAGTGTAAGCAACAAGTAAGGTGACATGGGCACTTCGGCGGGTAATGATCTCAGCTAGGACAAAGCTTCGGCAAATAGGGTTTCAATGATCTCGGCTAGGAAGGACAACACTTGGCATAGCTGTGTCACACCTCGGCCTAGATGTGCCACACCTCGGTCTAGGTCATACCTGTCTAGGGACAAGATCACTTTGGTATACATCTCGGCCTAGATAATACACATCTCGGCCTTGGTGATGAACACCTCGGCCTAGATAATGACATCTCGGCCAACATGTCAGGGTGAGGGTAGAGGTCAACCAAAGGTGGTTCCAGATGGTCCTAGGTGTAAGAGGTTCAAAGGTGTAACCTAGGCTTAAGATGACCTCGGCTAAACTCACACTAAGCAAGGAACAAGGTATGCAAGCAACACTTATGCGAAACAAATCAAGGTTTTCAAATGCAACTTAACGAGACAAGATCATGCAAATACATGAAAGCATGACTAGAGTAAAGTGAGGGTTGTTACACATAACCTGGTGATAAGTCGACGCTATTGTTTACATGGCATGCAACCAGCCTCTCCTCAAGATCAGGTTATAAGTCGATAGGACCTTCAGCACCCAAAAATCCACTTGCTTCGTGATTGACCCAACCTTGACCGGCTATATGATCTTCCCGATTGGCCATTCCGATTAAGAGTTGAAGCTAACCAAAGGAGATGTTGCTGGAGCCAGGTCTTTTTCCTCCAACTTCATCTGCTTGAATGCATCGTAGTACATGATCTCAACCGAACTCCCCTGGTCGATTAGTATTCTTTTGATGTCAAAGTCCTTGACGCGAAGTGTCACAACTAAGGCATCATTGTGAGGTGTTTGGATTCTTTCCAAGTCCTTGCTTGAAAAGGTCAAATGTCTTTTATCTCGATCTTTCCCTTTTTCACAGCGAGCTGAACAGAGAGCACTTCCCTTATGTGCTTCGCCTTCTTAATCATCCCCCTAAGCTCACATACCCGAGCCGGTTCAATGATTTCGTGAATGACGTTGATAACTTCTTGAAGTGCGACATCCAGGACGGCTATCCCATTTGGCTGGGCTTGCCCTTGTGGAGCGGCCCTCATACCTCCGTCTATGTACTGGTGTAAGTGCCCTGCTGTGACCAGTTCTTCCAAATGTTGTTTTAATGGCACGCTGTCACGACCCGAACCCGCCCCTATGGGTTAAGGACGTAACCGGCCAGTAATCCTGAGATTACCTACGGCCTCAAACCAAAATAGACATAACTCAACAGAGTAAAGGGGCCAAACGGAAGCAATAATCAATGACTTTGTCCATAGAGCCGTGCTTATATGCACTTCAAAACAAACCACACTCATATACGTTAATAACCCACGTCAAAAGTACAGTACCATAAAATTCTTTACAGATTGGATCATCCAACTAAGTCAACCCATGACAGACTATTTACAAAATATACATAAAGTCCTTGCCAGCAAGACAAAATATAATTACATAACAAAATGGCAAGGATAGGTCTCGTGCGTGAGACACAAGGCTGACTTTCTCAAAACTCGTGTTATTCCTGGCAAACTTGACTGGGGCTGGGTTTGGACTTCCCTCGGCTCACCTACAAACACATGAATAAGCGTGAGTGATAGCCCAGTGAATAATATCAAATACAGAAGTCATATAAACAATATGTAGAACAACATACTCCAAACAGCCTTGGGCCCAATTCATATTCCTACTTAACATATGTGCATTTATACCAAGTTTAGATCAAGTGACTGTAGTTCTAACATACTGGCCTTTGGCCCATTCAGATTTCCATTCCTGTCAAAACGGCCTTCGGCCCATTCATTTATGTCAGAACGGCCTTCGGCCCACTCATTTGTGTCAAAACGGCCTTCGGCCCATACATTGGTATCAAAACGGTCTTCAGCCCATACATTCGTATCAAAATGGCCTTCGGCCCATACATTCGTATCAAAACGGTCTTCGGCCCATACGTTCGTATCAAAACGGCCTTCAGCCCATACATCCGTATCAAAACGGCCTTCGGCCCATACATCCGTATCAAAACGGCCTTCAGCCCATACATCCATATCAAAACGGCCTTCGGCCCATACATTCATATCAAAACAACCTTTGGTCCATGTATTTTTCTTATCAAAACGACCTTTGGTCCATTCGTTCATTCATGTCAAACTTTTGTCCACAATCCCAATTAGCAACTCATAAAGCTTATAAGGGAATAAACAATTGGACATTCATAAGCATTCAAATATCGATATTACTCACAGTGATCGGCTTGTGGATTTGCCCTGGAGCTTGACCCTACACATTTCATGTACACAAACGGGTCACTAACGGTTCAATCCGTTCTTTAATTCACATATTCCTCTTTAGGCTTTATTCTTATCTCATTAACTCATTTACAATGCTTAACATATGCCTAAGAGTGCTTACAAGTGAAAGAGAACGGAAAACAGAACTCAGAATGCAAAAACAGAATTTCAGAAAACAGGGTCCCCGCTCAAGCGGACCCTTAAGCCTACAAAAGTGCTGGTTACCTCAAATTCACGCTCGAGCGTGAACTCGGCCGCTCGAGCGGACTGCTTGTCTACATAGCTCCCCACTCGAGCGTCAACTTCCATGCTCGAGCGGGCACCATGCCTGTAAAAAAATGCTGGGAGCTCAATTTTCCCGCTCAAGCGGCAGTGTAGACACCCCATTTTTGACCACCCTTAAGACTTGGACACTACTGATGGTTTACTTGTTGGAGAAAGGTGTGCAGTGCACAAGTTCAGTTTCTTCGGCAAGGAGAGAGGCAAATCTCAACTTCATACCCCATTGTGGACCAAAATTATTTTTGATGGTTTTTATACCTTAAAACCCTCTCTTTCAAAACATTTTTGAAATAAAATTCCCACGATGTTCCGACGCTCGCATTTCGGTAAATGTTGCGCTTTTCGGTAAACCGAGCAAGGACAAAGGGGAGATGAATGAAAGAGAGATGAAATCTTTGAAAAATCTTTCAAAACACCTTACTTAGGGGTTTGAAGTTGAAGAAAAGAGGAGAGGAGGGGAGAAAATAGGTTGGAGAAGAAGTTCGCCATGAATCCGGGTAGAAGAAAGTCGAGCGGCCCTCGCTGAATCAGGCTTATTCAATTGCATACTTGGAGTTAAGCTATGAGGCCATAACCATTGGAAAGAAGACTTCCGGGGCTTCATTTTGCACTCAAGAATCTCCCAAAGCCAAGTCCGGGTGGAGGAGATATGATTGGTTGAAGCTGGGCATCATCCCGTTTGGATCGAGTCTGCGCGGCTTCACCAAAAAGGGCATAACTTTCTGCATAGGAGGAATTTTGATTCAAGGTTTGCGCCATTGGGCTTCAATTTGCATACCCACCGGCCATTTTTTGACCTAGGAATCACCTATCGGCACTCTATTTAGCCGACCGGCAGAAAATAGTGCCGACCGGCACTTTATTTTGGCCGATGATCAAATTTTCTGGCCGACCTGACCCCTTTGCACCCTCCAAGCCTGGTGCATACCAGCTGTGCCAGCTGGGATGCATAGAACCAGATCCACGTGCATACATGTGCATATTTTGCACCCTTTAACCACCTTTTGGCCCCTTTTGTGCACCCTTTGCTCAAGGCTTCTTGAGGAAGCCTTGACCCCTTGTCTTGGCTTCCTCAAGAAGCCTACCAGCTGTCCAAGCTTCTCCAACAAGCCTTGGCCCTCTTGCTCCCCTTGAACCTTTCTCTTTAGCTTGTCTTATAAGCTTAGAACCATTTCTATTGCCTATATAAGGAGCTCTTCTCCTTCTTTGATGGGGTTGGAGTTTTTGGAGCAAAAAACCAGAGAGTAGACATATATATCTAACATATATATCTACAACTCTCTATATCTATCTTATCCAAGCTTCCAAACACCTTGGTTCTTGCATCATTTGCTCTACAACACCTAGCACAACACCTCCATCTTCCATTCCAGCATTTGGGAGATCATTTGCAGAGCTTAGGAGCACCAAAACTTGGTCCAAGAGGTGCTGGTTTGCTACTCTTCAAGGGTAAGCATCCATTTCCCTTAAACTTGCATTTTTTAGCTTCATTGTTTAGCCCTATTTACAAGTATTTTTGGGCTTCGATGTAAACTGTAAAGAGGCTTTTTTGAGCCCTTCTTCAACATTGAAGAAGGGCTCAACCTTGTTTGGGACCCCCATGTATGACTTGCTTCATTACCCCTCTTTGGTCCCCCTTTTTTGCATGTCTTTTTAGCCTACCATGCTTCTGTTTTTGGGTCTTCGACAGGCCTGAAAAGGGTCTTAGTTTGACCCCCTCTACATGTCTCATGAAGGGTATTTGGCTTTTTGGTGCATCCTTTTGGTACTTCATGTTATACCCCTTTGTGGGCCTTAATCTTGCATTGCATTTTGAGCATGTGTGTATACTGTTTTGGGACTTGTCATCTACTGTAAATGTTCATATTTTTGGTCCCTCTTCAGTGTTGTAGAAGGACATTTTTCTGTTTGAGCATTGCATCTATCACTTGCCTCATTGCCTCCCTTGAGGAGCCATTTTTGCATGCCATGTTAGTCCCACTTGTGCTTACTGTCTTGCCATGCTTTGTACTATGAACATGCTTATTTTTGGGCTGTCTAGCTTCTTTCTTCATACTTCATGTTCATATCTTGCATATTTGATATAGCCATAAGCCATTTCATGTACCTAGTTTTGCATTTCGGGAGCGATTCCATGCATTTGGTTCCATTTCGCCATGTTTCGGGGCTGTTTTGCCCCTCATTTTGCTGCTGAAATTTGCATGTTTTGTATGCCATATTCCATGTTATGCCATGTCTCATTAGAGTGCCATTTCGTGCCGTAGGAGCGTTCCTCGGTTTGCGTGCCCGTGTGCACGCATTTTGAGGCGTCTCATTTTCATCTCATGGCCGCTGATTTTGGCATGTTTGCGAGTTATCCATGTTAGTTTAAGTCCATCGTTGCATGTTGTTGCATGCCATGTTTGTTTACATGTTTAGGTTGCGAGCCTAGCATACATCGCTCATTTGCATGTTCATGTTGCATACTTAGCCGCCATGCCTAGGTTGCATTTTATTGAGCATGCATCCCTTGCCTCTTGACCAATCATGATAGGGGTTGGGGCCCTTTAATTTGTTTTGTGCTTGCATTCCATTTGATATCAAAGTTGCTAACTTGGCTTTCGGGCCATCATGCATTGAAATGCGTGATTGATGGCCCGGGGGTCGAGGGCCATGCTCCCTTGAGTCCATTATATGATAGGCAGTGTGTCCATGCATACATTTGCCTAGAAATTCTATGCCTTGCACTGCTGGTCTGCTGTTGCTGTCAAAACTGTCTTCTGCAGGAATTTTGTGCCGACCGGCAGTATAGAGTGCCGACCGGCAATGTATTTATTGCCGATAGCTTCATTTCCAGCCGGTGGACTTTATACACGGCCGGTGGACATTCTATCCAGCCGGTGATGATCCTTAGGATTCAGGGAGCCTGTCCAGGACTTTTTGCAATTTTCCAGAGAAGCAGGACAGTGAAACAGAGGCAACAGTGGCATGGTGCGGATTTCTGGGCAAGTCGAACTGAAGCATACATCATTCGCGCATCCCGAGGCAGAGGCTGTGGCCATCTCTTCTTTGCATTTAATTTAATTAGATTAGAGGTCTTGTAATAATTTATTCGTCTATTTTTCTTGGACTGTATTATTATTTTGGTCCCTCCGAGCGAGGGCGAATCTGTAATAAGTGTGTGTGAGTGGTGTGCATGTCTTCCAACCCCCACTTCTTTCTTCCCTTTTATTTACCTGCTTATGATGGTAGATTAGGGCATATTTAATTTAGCATACCTTATGCAATGTATGCGTGCATCCATGCATTTGTTTACATGCACCGGGCTCGGTACATCATTCAAACTGCATCGTACTTTCAATTCCAAATTGAATACGTGATAGTTGTAGCATTTCACATGCCATGTCTAGGATAGCCGAGCCTGCCTAGATTACATCTTTGCATGTGTTGCATTAGACATTTCAGTATGCTTAGGTCCATGCATGGATTTCTAATAAGCTTCTGTTTTGGCACGGAGTACGATGTAAGTATTTTACGCTTTGGCATATCGCATGCGTGTGAATGTTACCATGACAGCATGATTACCATGAGGCTAGATGCTTATATGAGATTAACTGTTTGAATGCCTGTGGGTGGAGGTTGGATTGTCTGAGTTGGGAAAACTCATTAAAATCCGTGCTTTAGCCTACTTGCGGGTAGCAAATTTCAAAACGCTTTTCAAAACAAACGGATATGCAATGTTTGTTTCCAAATTAGGCGATCTAGTCTATACTTGTTTGCTGTGCGCATAACATAGTAATTCTAGGCTAATAATTGGAATAAGAGCATGTAATGTTTTCAAAATCGGATATCACGGTTAGTAGAGGCCGGTCTTCGGACCGGGCGAAAGGGGGTGCTCATAGCTGACCTTCCCCGATCGTACCCAAGCTCCCGAGCCGAGACATTTGGTGATGACGGACATGTGGCCTTCGGCACCGAGTCAGGGTTTCCTAAATTCCCCCATTTTAAAATATTTAGGTGGCGATTCTGTAATCTGGCAAAGCAGTCTATGTTTAGCACTTCTTTTCAAAATCTGTTTTTTTTTTCTCAAAACGATTTGCCAGAGTTGGACTCTTTGGTTCAGATTAAGAACCGTGACGATTTGAGTCCGAACTGTAGTGAACCCAATATGAACAGAACGGGACCTTAACCCTCCCGGGGCGTTCGGGGACGTCTACAGGCAGTTCCTCCGCTTGAGCGGACATCAAAAATCTGGGAATTCCAGATTGAGTTCTTGAGCTTCATCTCGACTTTCAACCCACCATTTATGCATGTTATGGCTCAAAATTCACATTTACTCATGCTAACATGCTACCAATACAAAATTATAACATTAGGAAGCTCAATTTCTTACATCATTTACATGCATGCCTCAAATTAATCCAAATTCATCACTAACATATCCAATTTTAACATGCAAAGCTTGCTCTTACATGATCTACTCTTGCATGTAAGAAATACACATTATTCACAACTTATTTGGTGCAGAAGTGGTCATCCACGTGGATTTCATTCAAACTTCAACATAGATTACACAAATTAAGCTCAAACATAGAAATCTATAACAATTCTTTACATGCATGCTTCTATTAGCTTGAAATCCAACATATACAACTCAATCCCCTCACATTCAAACTAACTCATGCTCTTGGCCATCTATTAAACTTGAATTCACAAGATAATGACTAAAAATGCATGGATTACCCACCAAGGAGTTTAATCCTCACAATCTATGGCAATTCTTGAGCTTAACCTCCAAAATTTCCAAGCTTTAAGCCAAACCCTCAATCTCTTATTCTCTCTTCTTCCAACCGACCCTCTCTTCTCTTCTTTGACTTTATTATCAGTCAAAAAATGAGGCTAGGGAGAGAGTGATTGAGTGTTTAAAGCCTTGACAACAAAACCCACTAAGGCCAATATTATAATAATAAAGTAGTTGGGCTCTAATTCATCAATTTAATCGATTTAATCTAACCCGAATCAATTTTCAATTAAATTTCACCGTAGGCTCTAAAAATTATGCCAGTCACAATGGCGTAATCAATTTCGGGTTCTGTGGCCGATAAGGCCCTCAATTTATTTTCCAAAGTAGATTATTCAAACAGATATGCCTACGGTGAACAGATAAAACTTCAAAATCACATATATTCACATAATGGCACATAAAATCATGCTAAACACATAATCATACTCAAATTAAGGACCAATTAGCATATTACGGAACAGGGGTATCACACACGCAGTCCTCCGTTTGGTGCCCCCTTTCTTCATAGAAGGTGCACCGATATCTTGAATTAAAGCCCTTTTGTGCATCTCCCAGTTTTGCTGGCCATTGGACATATGGCTCACCCCTAATCTCGCTGAGGATGTGATAAATTGGGATTTTGAAGACCGTTGTGATTCTGATCCGCGCCTTCAACTTTCTCTTAGCGTCATCATCTTCGTTGCGTGGGGCATTAGCCCGGTTATTCCCGTGGCCTTTATCATTACTGCCACACGTTTGTCCGTCGCAACCGGATTTACCTTCTCCACTAGGGTGGCGGTGACGGCATCTTCTTCAACTTGGATGTGCTCGTTGATCTGCTGCATCAATGATTCCATGGTTGTAGGCTGGTGCATTGTGAGCGAGTCCCACAGTCTATGTCCGACTAGCAAGCCTCGCTTGTATTAGGCAATCGCCAAATTAGTGGGGCAATCTAGAATCTCGTTGTAGGTCTCCTCATACTTGGCATTGTACGCCTTTAAAGAACTACCCGATTCCATCTTGATACCTAGGAAGTGATCGATCTCCTTCGGTGTTCTAGTGTTGGTCTTAAACTTGGTGACAAAGGCTTCCGCTAGCTGCTGCTGCCTCCTCTCGATACTCTCCTCCGGGAGCCTTTCAAACCACTTCAAGCAAAGTTCTCCCAAACTTGCTGGGAATATGAGACACATCAAGGCATCATTACGCCTGTGGCCAGCCATTACTTACCGATAATGACTAACGTACATGTATGGATCCGTCTTGCCATCCTACAGTGTGAACTTAGATTGGTGGAATCTGGCAGGGAGTGGTGTGCTCTCAATCTCTGGAGACAGTGGGGTAACGGTAAGTCTTGCCAGCTTTTTGTCCATCGGAGCTGGAGCCACCATTCTGGGCGCCGGTATGGCCACCTCCTCACTGTAACAGATTTGGGGGCTCAGCCTTTGCAATGCCGGCACTCTTTGGGCCTCTCTGCGGCATGCTCGCTCCTCCAGCACATCCCTCAGGACCTCTCCACCGGTGGGTTGGAATTGCCAACTCCATAGCTTCTGGTGATAAAGAAAGAGGGTGTCCCCCATTGGTGATAACTGTCAAAGCAACGGGGTTGGGTGCGCTCACTGTGGCCGCCCACTCCAACAACACCCTTCCCTTTGATTTGTCGCTTCA
This sequence comes from Camellia japonica, assembly GCA_030407325.1. NCBI lineage: Eukaryota > Viridiplantae > Streptophyta > Magnoliopsida > Ericales > Theaceae > Camellia > Camellia japonica. Next base: position 97,790,470 of record JAPPVO010000019.1, on the reverse strand, counting down.
ATGTCTCTATTTCAGCTGCCATCTTCTGAATGAGGGCGTCCTGGTCTCTGAGTTTGTGTTCCAGGCGCTGAGCATGCGATTCTCTTCACCGTCAGTGACCCTCAAGACTCTTTGAATGGTCAGTGCTCCTCACGTGTTTGTTTCATGAGTCCCTGGGCTGCACTCTAGAGAAGGTCTCCAAGCCAACCATGGGTGGAATGGTGGGAGGGCCATCTCTCCTCCGGACGGACAACGATGTTTCATCGTTGTTTGCCATGGAAAACGAAAGCTTAGAGAGCAAGGTTTGTCTGTCAATGACTTCCCACAGACAGTGCCAATTGTACAGGAAAAAAATATTCCTTGCTCTCCGTACTCTTTTTACCCAAGCCTTGTGTAATGTCACTTAACCTGAGAATCAAAAGACGGTGATCTGCCCAGCAGTGTGCTATCGGATAAACCCTCCGACGATCAAGTAAGCACACTTAAAGAATGAGAGAGAAGGCATAGCACTTTCTAGAAAGAGAGAGTATATCAAAAATAGCTTACCTCTAACGGTTTCATGCTCCTCCTTTGTAAGGCTGGCCATGCAACCTCAGAGATTGTGGACGCACTACCTTTGTTGTCCTTCTCTGGACAGGCAACTGTGCTCCCATCTACATTTCTTACACGTGTAGAGACCAAAACCTCCAAACAGTGTTTGTCGAACTGCCAAACGGTATTGACGCATACCAAGAGTGGATTCCCCTCTTCTTATTATTGGTCCATGTGGCATATTGAACCGAGCTATTACTTGGTGAGACATAAACATTATGATGGATAACCACTACTGAGCAAAACTAAACTAGTCCATCAAAACTGACTAGATGCGGGGCACGCCTTTCGGCATCTCGGCCTCACCCAGTAATCTCACGGGTCATTTCAGTCCCCACATCAATCCGAACCGCCTATAGCTTGACCCAATGCATCCATGCGGACCTAACCAAATATTCAGTTCTGCATGATCCTAACTTGGCTAAACAACTGCATGTCTCTATATTCCGGGCGACCCTCAGCCTGGCTGAACGTAATGGGCCGGAGTGCTGTGTTGGTGCAGTTAGACTAGACACAGCATCTTTGGCCCTCGTATGACCCAACACCATATTCTGTGCTGTCGTATCTCGGTCCACTTGTTCGGCACAAATCTCCCTCTCAGTTAGTCATGCTAGGAATAACTTACATATTACTTAGTAATTAATTGATTTCTTTTCTTAGAAGTGTTCTCAACAGTCTTTAAATTTTGCTTTCAACTCTTCAATAACATCAAGCAAACACCATGGAACGATTGCTGATCAAATGTCTTGGCAACCCAAATACAAAGAAAATTTTTTGATCAAGCATCTTAGTGAGCCAAACAACCAGGAATTGCCGACCAAGAGGTTCCGGTAAGCCAAAGAATAAGAGTTGCCGACCAATGTGTTTCGGCAAGCCAAAAAGTTGTCGGTCCACAAGTTTTGGCAAGCTAAAGAGCATGAAGAGTTGCCAACCAATGTGTTTTAGCAAGCCAAAGAGTTGTCGACCCACCTATCTCAACCGCAAATTTTATCATGATTATGGATCACCTTAATTCTCTGCGTCATCGACAAACTAAAATCAACCAAGCTCTACCGTGAGCTTCTCTACCACCATTGCCGCTGACTACCACCATAACCAGCAGCTAACTCTATTACCACCTAGAAGTGCCTTTTATAACATGCCATATGTAAAGAAAAAGAAAGATGATGGAAAAGAAATAAATAAATTTGGAGATAATTCTTAAAATGTTCAAAGATGGTTTCTGGAAAACTTTCAGCATATCGAAACCACCCATTTTAGGGAGGAGCAAGAAGGTAAGGTGGCATAGTATGAAGTACAAAAAAAGGTGAAGACATTGGCAAAAGAACGAAGTAAAATCATTAAGAATCGAGAAAGTTATGGAGTTCGAAAGATTGCTCGAAGCAAAGACAGAAATATGGAAAAAAAAATATGGGTTCCCCACTGCTGTGAGGAAAAAGAAGTTGGATTCTATTCAATGTTTCGCAACCTTTGGTGCTATGGTGTATCATAGTGCATCCAGGTTACTCAAGAGGTCTGATGACTTTAGGGATGACCACCCTTTAGTTTTCCAACGTGTAGAATTCATTTGTGCAATCCGATTCTATAAATTCTAAGTCCAAGACAATGATCGACAACCGACAAATTTGGGAGCATCAAGTGTAAGATCAACGGTGAGATCGTGTTCGATCAACATGAAATTTTAGCAGAATGTTCACAGAGCTAGGATGGACATATCCAGCGACCAGAATCATAAACCATAATTAACAAACCATCACAAGCAAGAGTTGCTCGAAAATACTTCCAGCCACGACTTTGTTAATTAGCAGGATGTGATCCATAGAACTTCATCATGAAAAGCTCAAACGTTTTGTCATAGGTGACCATCTTCTTCATGTCCCAGCTCAGCAGTATGACTCGTAGATGAATGTCAAAATCATTTAGCAAACTTTTTCAAATGTAAGGATTGTTCAAAAATCCAGCAACTCAGTCGAACCGCATTTGAAGTGCCAAGCAAAGACAACAATCCAAAGTAGACATTTTGGGCCGATACTCAACTAGCCTGGCAAACTCCCTCATGCCCATCTCCTTAGGAGAAATAACTTCGGATCTCATTATATGTACCAGCAACAACTCAGGCATAGAGGACCTGAGTCCCATAAAATCTCGACAAATAACTTACAACTCTTAAAATCTTTTAAAGAATGGTGTTGAACTTGTTGCAACCATGGTCAGATCTTATGGGTTTAAATTGTAACCGATCACCTCCATTTTGGGGTTCAACGACAGTCTCCCAGCCATCATTTATCAAATTCAACAAGTCGAACTATTTTCGCGACATGTAGCTTCAGCAAATATAACTACCGAAGTTGATCTATGTCAAACACAAATCAGACATCGCACATCCAAATAAATGGCTAATCTCTTGATTTCAAAAATCAAAATGCTGAAGCAATCGTTCACATCATCCAACAAAGATCTCACATTTAAGAAGTTATTCGACAAGATTTCCTTCGCAAAGAACAAAGGCTATTTAGCATCGCAGTTGAGTCAAAAGTAGATTATATTGAGAACATAAAATTTTGTTGGGCATACAAAATTCCAATCTAAAGACCCATGCATAGAGGTTTAGACACAAGCATTCAATTCGATCTCAATTAAGATAAAGAACTCTGAACCACAACGACATCACCAGAAATATGAAGCAAGGCTATCTCAAGGAGAGTCATCCATAAGAAATAGTAGGAGCATGATCTGAGCAATACCTCTTGTCTAATGAAATTATTGGCAATAACCTCCCTGGTCTAGTTGAGTTAATAAAGAAGTGGGCTCTCACTAGCCTAGTCTTTGTTTCAATGCACCACGTGCCAAAATCCAAGAAGTAATAAAATACCTTAGCTATCAAGAAGTTCTGTGATTACATCAACACCAGGTGACGAAGATCAAGAGCTTGAGAATAACATGGCGTACACAAATCTAAGCACGAGTATTGACTAGAAAGAATGAACTCTACATGTCAAAAATAAGCTTCGCCAAGATAGACCGAAGGCTACCACACTTAAACATCTAAAGCTCGTCCTGATACAATTCGTCGAAGTCATCACACCATGAAGAAAGTAATTGTCTCATGGCATAGTTCGCCATTTTCTTGTATTTAGTACAACTCACCATTTGCATACACTTAGCAAAGTCCGCCATATGCCCTGGTGTTCTTGAACTTAGGGGCAAAAGGGCAGGCTAGTGTCACAGATCGATAAATTTTGATGCTGCCTCTTACTAGAAAGCGCTAGCAGATTGTGGAGATTGCTAGAAGCCTCCATAACTCCCTAGAGAATGGTTACAAGAGGAGAGGCCAAAATAGAATACTCTAGAATTCTCTAGAACAATCAAGAGCATGGTAGAACTTGTACATAAGTCTAGAAGCTTGTACATATTCCTTGTATATTCTAGAATAGGTTCTTTGAGAGGATGAGGGAAGGATCTAGAATCCTCTCCATCCATGTAGATCTATAATACTTTTAGAATAGTCTATAAGATAGAGTTGAAGAAAGCGTCTAGAACACTCTCCATCCTTATAGTTCTAGAACATTCTTTGTAGCCTATAAAAAGGGAAGGGCCTCATTTGCCCAAACCATCTAGAGAATGACTCAAGAGTTGTAAAGCATTCCAAGCAATACAAAGCTAGCATTCTCTAAGAGCTCTCTCTAAGTTTCTCTAAGTATGTGCAATATTCTCCTAGCTCTCTTCCAAAGAAGGCTTACTTAGGTGCAAGCAAGGCGTGCATAAGCATCTAAGGCCGCACAGTTGGCTTGGAAAAACCAAGGCCATGACAGTTGGTATTAGAGCCAAGGTTACAAAGGCGTCGTGACTAAGGAAGAAAGAGCACCATGTGAGAAGTAATCCACACGGTAGGGAACCGCGGAAGGGAAACTGCTGCTAACTTGGGCAAGAAGGCCAAAGACAAGTCGCGTGACATTGTGAGTGCCATAGAGACTCGTGTGGTCAATGTGGAAGTAGCCGTGGCCGATGTCAAGGAACAGCTAGATCAGTTGGAACAAGGGATGGAGCAACTCGATGGCAATGTGGAAAACCAAGTCGAGGAATTGCTTGAGTCCGTGCAGGACGCCATCCGAACCACCTCTTGTACAGAATACTTGGTCAAGGGAAAAAGGACTACCAGAAAACGAGGCTGATGCTTTGTGGTAGTTCCAAGAGCAAACACAAAGATTTCGCAAGGAACGCGCGACGAGGGCGTCGCCGCATTAGGTGGAGGAGAATGTCACGGACTGAAAAATTTTGATGCTACCCCTTACTAGAAAGCGCTAGCAGATTGTAGAGATTGCTAGAAGCCTCCAAAACTCCCTAGAGAATGGCTACAAGAGGAGAGGCTAAAATAGAATACTCTAGAATTCTCTAGAACAATCAAGAGCATAGTAGAACTTGTACATAAGTCTAGAAGCTTGTACATAATCCTTGTATATTCTAGAATAGGTTCTTTGAGAGGATGAGGGAAGGATCTAGAATCCTCTACATCCATGTAGATCTAGAATACTTCTAGAATAGTCCATAAGATAGAGTTAGAGTAAGTGTCTAGAACACTCTACATCCTTATAGTTCTAGAACATTCTTTGTAGCCTATAAAAAGGAGAGGGCCTCATTTGCCCAAACCATCTAGAGAGTGACTCAAGAGTTGTAAAGCATTCCAAGCAATACAAAGCTAGCATTCTCCGAGCGCACTTTCTAAGTTTCTCTAAGTGTGTGCTTCTCCCAGCTCTCTTCCAAAGAAGGCTTACTTAGGTGCAAGCAAGGCGTGCATAAGCATCTAAGGGCGCACAGTTGGCTTGGAAAAACCAAGGTCATGACACTAGGCACACATAAATTGAGTAAGCCTTAGTCGAGCTAAACATTAAAAAATGAGTAAGCCCTAGTCTTACTAGCCATCGAAAATTGAGTAAGCCTTAGCCGAGCTAAGCATCGAAAAATGAGTAAGCCTTAGCCAAGCTAAGCATCAGAGATTGAGCAAGCCCTAGTCTTACTAGGCATCAAAAATTAAGTAAGCCTTAGCTGAGCTAACCATCGGAAAATGAGTAAGCCTTAGTCGAGCTAAGCATCAGAAATTGAGTAAGCCCTAGTCTTACTAGGCATAAGAAATTAAGTAAGCCCTAGTCTTACTAGACATTGGAAATTGAATAAGCCTTAGCCGAGCTAAGCATCAGAAAATGAGTAAGCCTTAGCTGAGCTAAGCATCAGAAATTGAGTAGGCCCCAGTCTTACTAGGCATCGGAAATTAAGTAAGGCCTAGCCTTACTAGATATTGGAAATTGAGTAAGCCTTAGCCGAGCTAAGCATCAGAAAATGAGTAAGCCTTAGCAGAGCTAAGCATCAGAAATTGAGTAGGCCCAGACTTACTAGGCATTGGAAAATGAGTAAGCCCTAGTCTTACTAGGCATTGAAAATTGAGTAAGCCTTAGCCGAGCTAAGCATCAAAAATTGAGTAAGCCTTAGCTGAGCTAAGCATCAGAAATTGAGTAAGCCCTAGTCTTACAAGGCATCGGAAATTGAGTAAGCCCTAGTCTTACTAGGCACCGGAAATTGAGTAAGCCTTAGCTGAGCTAAGAGTCAAAAAGTGAGTAAGCCTTAGCTGAGCTAAGCGTCGGAAAATAAGTAAGCCCCCTAGTCTTACTAGGCATCAGAAATTGAATAAGCCTTAGCTAAGCTAAGCATCAGAAATTGAGTAAGCCTTAGCTAGTTATGCATCAAAAATTGAGTAAGCCTTAGTTGAGCTAAGTATCAAAAATTGAGTAAGCCTTAGCCACGCTAAGCATCAAAAAATGAGTAAGCCTTGGTCTTACTAGGCATCAAACACCAAAGTCCTAGCCAAGCTAGGCATATTGAACAATATTACCAACACTAGGATCAAAGGAGTATGCTTCGTTCTCATAGAAAACCATCAACCAATACAAAAGTAAATCTCTCCGACACATTCCATGCTTTTCCAATATCAAGGGTGGTAGGAAACTAAACAGCACATCAAAGCCAATTGCCAAACAAAAGCAATCTTGCCAAAAGCAAGGAAAGACCTACGAAGATCTACTCACAAAGCCTGCTTAAAGGTAGTAGTTCGACGACTAGATTGTCAGCTTATCTTACCTAGGGCAAGGGAAAACTTATGAGTATCTACTATTAAAGTCTACTTAAGGGTAGCAGCTCGGCAACTAGGTCATCATTTTATCTAGCCGATGGAATAAAAGACCTATGATGGTCTTAGCAACATAATTGTCAAAAGCAGTAGATTGGCAAAACAAGAAAGATAACATACATAAAATAAGTGACCACATTAGAATGATTGCAATGTCAAAGGTATCGCACAAAAAGATAGGAGGGTACGTGAAAAATATTCACATTCTGCAAGATAAAGGCAAATAAAGGCAATTTATGACAAGTACAGGATAGAAAACTACTTTGATTATAGAAGTAACAAAGGTACAAGAGTCTACCAGAGATAAGAAAAGTTTTCACTTCTTCTCACTTCGATCAACTGAAGCGAAAACTTGGAGGCAATTATGGATGGATAAAACTTAAACCATGTGAAATGGGCCCACACAATGCCTACATGGAAATAGAATCAAGATAACAAAATAATACCTTGAAATGAAACTTGTTAACTCGCCGAGTTGTTCTAGCATATATGCATCAGATGAATTTTGGGCCATACAAGTGGCTCATTTTCATTGGACCAAATTGGTGGTTTAACCTCATTGGACAAAATAAGTGGCAAGTTAGCCTATATAAAGGGATGTAATCTTCAACTCCAAGGGAGGAGATATGCCTAAACTATTCTATTTACTTATTCAGTTTGATTTAGATTATGCTAACTAACTTGATCATCGGAGTGCCCTTTGACCAGCAACCGCCAGTCAAGAGGCACTAACTGTTTATTCTTTTTGCAGATTCGGAACGGTGCGACTCAATTCTTTGTTAATCTCTCGATTAATATATGTGGGATAATTTTTACCTCCACAATCCATATCTTGACCTTTTATAGAAGATCTTTGTCTTGGGCCACTAGTGGTGATGGGTTTCAATTTCACTAAGTTGTGGGTTTTATGAGTTGATCTGTCAAACCAGGTCCTCACTAATTGTATATATATTAGTAGCCCCATTTCGAGCGATGCTATAGTCGAAAGAAGTGAATTAAAATTATTTATCGAGCCCTAATTGACTTGCACATCTTAGTTATGTATGTATCAATTAGTAAAAGAAATATTTATTGAAGCAAGAAGAAAGGAGAAATTATATTTCAGTGAAGGTTTGAATAATTATTCTTAGATTAGTAATAAACAATATAAATATTAAAAAATAAAATTATAATTTTTTTCATGTTTTTATTTTTAAAAATTTCTCTAATAGGTAATGTGGAGAAGTGGTTTGAAAATACTCTTAGATCCTGAAGGACGTTCCTGATCCTCTGATTGCCACCTGAAAAAAGGATTAACACTTCGGTCGAGGGTACCGGAATTAGCACTCCAACGGACAAGTTAGTATATATCTTCTCTCACTTGCTTGTGTCTTAAGTTTCTTTAGTCTGCTCTCACATACCTCTCTTTGGTTGATGCTCCTCTCTTTTATACTCGTCCCTGGTCTCGGGGGTCGAGCCTACTTTTAATCTAGTGCATAACTGCTTACTCAGCCATTTTGTCGTGTGCCTATTCGCACTCGGCTTCTTGTACGTTTGATTCTATGTCCGATTTAACTATTCGGTTTCAAGGTCCCCCAGGACGGAGCCGAATAGAATATATCCTGATTTTCTTCAAATTCATTTGGTTTTCCTACGTATACAATTATTTGGCTCCCACAGGTAATTTCCTCAAGGGGAAAAAAAAAGGCTACAAATTCTAAGTCTTAACCGACACAACCTTTTGGTTATTACAAAAATGTTTTCTCTCATCTTTTTCCTCCCCATTTCATATTCAGTAACATAATTTTTATTTTTGAAATGTTCTAAGAAAATCTCAAGAATTGCTATCTATATGGCGTTGTTGTATACTGAAGGCAATTTGTTAGGAATCCTTAGCAAACTCTTATGAGTGTAGGAAAATTCTACCTTAAAGAAAACGTTCAACGTGCCTCAAACTTGTACATTCTATTTCTAAATACGTGAATTCATCCTCCTTCCCTCCTCCCAAAAAAACTAGTGATTCCAAATTGAGTTGTGCCATGGTAAACCTTTCAGGTATCAAATTTAGAACTCCAACTATACCTATAACATATTAAGGCCTCATTTAGGAATTGATTATTTTTGTTAATTTTATAAAAATGTGTGCAGTAAATAAAAAAAAAATAATGTAACAATTTATAATGATTTTTTTTATACTATAAACCCAACCTTCCAAACGAAACCTGAGTACTAGCAGACCTATAGGCTCACCATCAAAAGCTCACCAAACCACCTAGATGTAATTGAATTGCCCACATACACAATACAATAATATGAAAACTAATAGATTCAGTTAGTATTGAAATAATTATAATACGAACTCGAAATAACATGACATTATATTCATTTATAGTTGAAATTCTCTAAATTTTGTTAAAATATGAAAGTCTAGGCAATCTCTTTTGCAGTTCCTCATAAGGGCCCTAATTAGACCCCCCCCCCCCAAAAAAAAAGTGTAGTATGCAATGATAATAAAAAGAATTTGAAAAAATAATATGAATTAAAATAATTAGTGTGGGTAAATAGAACCTCCCTTAGATATTTAAAAAAAAAAAACTTCTTACAAAAATAAAAAATAAAAAAATTAGAAAAAAAAAAAAAAAAACAGCCACCCCAATCCAGAGAAGTTATTGATTGGTCATGCAGTATCATCACGTGGTGCTCTACATGTGCTTTGATTGGTAGAGATGATAGGACTCACGATTTTGTGTTTGGTGATTCAAAACATAAAGGGACATGAAAATTTGTAATTAGCCAGAACATAGTCACGTGTGCCCTTGTACTAACTAATAACTTTTTTCCACGTGTACCAAGTAATAATATAGTGATCCCGGTTTTCCCTCCATCGATTATTGTATTCCGGACTTAAGTTCCGTGGTGTTGGTTGTTGTTTATATCTTATTTCCGTCCTTCAATTCTTTTAATATGAGTTTTAGGATGTGTTGGGCAGGTTTGTTACAGGTTGGTAGTGAGTTTGAACCAATGGTTGTTGCCCAGATTTTGGTGTCTTCGCTCGAGCGAGGCTTTTGTCGCTCGAGCGAGCTCTTTGTTTTAGTTCCTTCGCTCAAGCGAGAGTTGGGTGATGTGTCTGGTGGCTCGAGCGAGAAGTCTTGCGCTCGAGCCTGCGTCTGCGTCCAGTTCTAGACCTGAGAGTTGCATTTCTTGGCTCGAGCAAGCTTTCCTTCGCTCGAGCGAGCGAGGACTATGTTTTGGGTTTCTCCGCTCGAGCGTGCTTCTGGGTTGCAGACCTAAAGCTTCGAATTGTTGGCTCGAGCGAGGCTTTCTATGTTCGAGCAAGGATCCTTTGTGTCTGGTCGCTCGAGCGACCACTCCTTCGCTCGAGCGAACCTCGTATATTTCAGTTCACAGCAGCTTCTCCTTCTTCACTTTTTCTCCATCTCTTTTGGTTCAAACCCTAGATCCGGCTCCCTCTCTCTCTACACACACCTTCTCTCTAGGGTTTCATCTATTTGTAGAGTGTTTCTATCCTAATCTTTTTGTAAGAAAGACAGAGGGTCGCGAGGGCTTCACTTTAATCTGAAAAATAGTGGATTTGGAGCACTTTGGGTTTTCTTCATCTACTCCTTTTGGTCTCTTCTTTTCGAGGTAGGGATACCCTACTCCATCTTATGAGTTTTGACATAAGTTTTAGTCATTTTGATTAAATGGTGTTGTTTGGTAATTTTGAGAAAGTTAGGATTTGGTTTAAGGTTATAAAAAGGGGGTTTTCAAATGTTAAACTCTATGTATATGTGAGACCTTGAAAAATGGAATTATTGTTGTTAAATTGGTGAAATTGAGCCTTAGGGTCGATATTTGAGAAAGGGGGAAAATGCCCTAATTATGTTGAATAATTAATTTGGGAAAATGTGAAATTAAGTTGAGTATAGTGAAATTGGGAAATTGTGGGAGTAAATGGTGTAGTTGGATAATTTAATCACTCACCTATGAAATTGTCGATATCCTATCTGTTGATAAATCTATTATCTGTTTAGAGATAACTGCTTTGGGCTATCGGTGGAGAATAATCTTGATTGTTGTAGACACTGTATGTTGATTAGGAAAAACTGAAACTAATCGAATGTGTTATGTCATTGAATATGACGGTTGGAGCAATACAACAAATATGTGTATTGATTGATCATTGTATATGATAAGTGTTTAATTACATTGTATAGGTATATTGTTTGGGAGGAGATAGAGGATGGACTCCATGGTTTGAGAGGATATAGAGGATGGACTCTCAAACCTGTTTGAGAGGAGATAGGGGATGGATTCCATTAATACAGCGAATATGTGTATTAATTGTGAAGTATGGAAGTGTTTTTAACATGAGTTGTAATCTTATTTAAATTGTTGATATTTGAGGTATTTTAATATGAGCCGTTGTCTTATTTAATTGTTCGGCCAGGTTCTGAGCCATGTTCATATAACTTGAAAAATTGGATAAGTAAAGGAAAGTGAAATGAAACATGGACTATTTGTCATGGAACTGAATTGTGTTACAAGTTGTTCTATAAGTGTTAGCCATTTATCAAATGCTAATGTTTTAGTTATTTCTCATACTTGGTTTAGTATATCTCTACTGGGCATTGACTCACCCTATATGGGACATCATTTTCAAGTTCAGGTGACATGCCACCTCGAAGAACATAGCTTGGAAGGTTTTAGGAGTTGAAGACTCTTTTGGTTATTTTGTTATTTTGGTATTACATGTAAATTCAAGCCGAGGGCTTAATGTGTATGAGTTAGTACTCTCTTTTTATAACCAAGTGTTGACTTGGAAAGTTGTAAGCCCATAGGGCGTTTACTTTTGTTGTCAACATGTAATACTTTTGTAATGAATACTCTGATAAATATAAATATACTTTATTCTCTTATGTTTATGCATGTCAAGAATGTGGGTTTATATGTATTATTTCTAGGGCGTTATAAATAATTTTTAGTTGAATAATTTAACAGTGAAGTGGAGAAAAAAAAATTATAAAAATATAGAAAATACAAACAATTTTGTGATGGGGTAGAAGTAAAAAGCCTTGCACCCTTCCATCTTTGCGTAATTTTGTTTTCTGCCCAACAATTGATAAATAATTCCTCCATAATTTTTTCAGTACTGATTGGTAACTTGAATCTAAGTTTATCTGAAATCGTTCGAATTTTGATTTGTTGGTCGTCCGGCCGATCATCTGGCTGGTCGTTTGAAAAGAAGGTGAAAATCGCGATTAACAAGAATAACAACTGTGATAGACAAATATTTCACTGATCGTCTGAATAATTATCTAGACGATTGATTGACAAGTATAAACTCAAACTTTCAGACAAAATGATGTTTTAAAAAGATGATTAAAAGTTATTTTTTAATTTCTTTTTAATTTTTTTTTTTAAAAAAAAGAAAAAATTAAAAATTAGGAAGTGACTTTAAACAATCAAATTTAAACTATCAATTATTTTAGAAAAATGTTTGGGGGGCCTAATTTTTGTGGCTCAAATGGCTCAAAATTGCCAAAACGATGTCGTTTTGACAATTTTGATATTGTTTTATACTCAAAACGACGTTGTTTTGACAAATTCGAGCTATTTAAATCACAAAAATTAAAACCCTCTACCATTACTGATTATTTTATTAAAATTTCCCCCAGCCCCACCCAAAAAGAGGTTGATCAATTCACGGGTAATGATAGTAGTTTCCAGTTAAAAAGTCACACATTTTCTCGCTCTTTCTTTCTTCCGTCTGTGTCTAGAAAAAGAAAAGGAAAGTCACAAACAACCATTCACCGCCACCCGCCTCCCACGCAACGACCAAAGAAATGTCAAAAAAGCTGCTCAATCGCAGCCCCCTTCCGACATCAATTTAGCTACTCCTCCGGTCAATTCGCCGACAATTCTCTCAACTTCTGAGTTTTTATTTATTTATTTATCTATTTATTTTGTTTTTGGGAATTTGGGTATCTATGGAGTCAGCGAGCTCTGCTTCTTCAGCAGCTGATGGGAATATCAGAGGAGTCCCAACCCACGGCGGACGGTATGTGCAGTACAATGTGTACGGTAACCTCTTCGAAGTTTCCAGAAAGTATGTCCCTCCGATTCGTCCTGTGGGTCGTGGTGCTTACGGCATTGTTTGGTAAGGACTTGAATTGGGTTCGACTTCTTTAGCTGTTTTCTTAATCGTAGTTATGTAATTGGTTGTGTAGGTGTGTTAGTTTTGATGTTTATGTTCGTGTGAAGATTCAGATTGCTCTAATTGGGCTAGAATTTAAGTGGGTTTTTAGATACATCTGAAGAATAGTAGTTCGTTGCGTAGTAATTTTAATTTTGTTTTATTTTTTTCTAGATCATGTTTTGCTGAGATTCAGAGCCATTCGATATCTTTTTTTTCTTTTTTCTTTTTTAAGCTTTGAGAATGTGATTACTGAAGTTGGATCACGTATTTTATTTTATTATTATTATTTTTTTTATATAGAACTTTAGGGTTTATTTGTATGAGAAGAATCTCAAGGAAAGACCCTGGAGAGTCGAAAGTAATGGGACCTAACTCTAAGAAAACTTGGTGATGGAAGTAGGAGGTTTAAGCGGTAGTAAAGGCTTGTGTTACCAGAAAATCCTAATACCCTAGCAAATTAAGTATTGGTATGTATGTTTCCAAGCATGATACACTTTTGTTACAAAATAGTAAATTTACGCTATGTTTGGATTGAGTGATTTGGAGAGAAAAGAAAAGAAATGGAGTGAGATGTATTTCTCTTATTTGTTTGGATAACTTAAGTAGAGAGAAATGGGAAGAAATGAAGAGAAATGGAGAGAAACTCATTTCTCTTATAAGCCTCATTTTCAATCTTCCCAAAAGTGGAGAGATTGGGAGAGAAAAGAAACCACTATTTTCATAATACCAATTTTGTCTCTATAAAAATAGAAGAAATAAAATGATTGAAAATATAAAAAGGTTATTTTGGTAATATAACATAAAATAATTTCTTTTCTTTTCTCTTAATGAAACTTAACCAAACAAGAATTAGAGAAATTACAATCATTTCTTTTCTTTTACTTCTTCCTTATCCAAACAAAAAGGAGAGAAATCACAATCATTTCTTTTCTCTTATTACTTAAGTAATCTTTTCTTTTCTTTTCTCTCCTAAGTTCCCAAACATAGTAGTGATCCGAAACAATTCCAAAAGTTTTTTCCAATATATTTCCTTAAATAATGTTACTTTAGGAGAAAAAAAAATCAAATATATGAACCAAAATCTAAGGTGAATTAAGTTTTGACAAAATAAAAAATCAAAAATGGGTCATAATTTTTATAGAAATGATTTGCTACATGAAAAAAGTTAAAATAAAATAAAAAAATAAAAAATAAAAAAATTTATTAGATACCTAATAGTTAAAAGAAAATTATTTTACAAGAATCTTAAATTCTTAAATGCAATATATATATATATATAAGTCTACTCTTATTGTATCATATTTTAGAGTATGTGGCGTACCAAGTTCAAGTTCCCGTTCCCGTTCCCGTTCCCATTCCCATTCTCGTTTCATGTACCAAAACGATCCACGTTCTAGGTAACATAGGTAAAGACGAAAAAATAGTGTTTTAAAAAGTGACAGAAGGAAGAACTGAGGAAAATCTTAAGAGTTATAGATTGGGTAATGAGGAAGTCAAAAAAATAGTGAGAGAGGCTAAGTTGAAAGTCTATGATGACCTATACACTAAACTAGATAATAAGGAGGGAGAAAAGAGAATATACAAACTTGCTAAAATGAGAGAGAAAAAAACAAGAGATTTTAATAAGTTAAGTGCATCAAGAGTGAGAACTCTAAAGGGTTGGTGAAGGATGAAGAGATTAAGGAGAGATGGAAAAACTATTTTGAAAAGTTGTTAAATGAGGAACATAGAGGAAAGTCAAAAGGAGAGGAAGTAGACAAGTAATAAGGAAAACCAAGACTATATGTTCTATCGTAGGATTAGGAATTTTGAAGTGGAGATTGCACTTAAAAAAGATGAAATTGAATAAGGTTTTAGGACCAAATGATATTCCTATTGAAGCTTGGAAATGTTTGGATAGAAACGGGGTTGCTTGGTTGAGTAGGTTATTTAGTAAGATTTTGTTGACTAGAAAAATACCAGAGGAGTGAAAGAAGAGTGTTTTAGTGTCAATTTATAAGAATAAAGGAAATGTTCAGAATTGCAACAACTATAGAGGAATCAAGCTGATGTGTCATATAATAAAAATGTGGGAGAGAGTGATGGAACATCGATTGCGAGATAAAACAAAAGTGTCGGAGCATCAATTTGGATTTATGCCCAGTAGGTTAACAATAGAAGCGATTTGTCTTTTGAGAAGAGTAATAGAAAAGTATAGAGAAAAGAAAAAGAAATATTCATATGGTTTTTATCGATCTTGAGAAAGTATATGATAAAATGTCTCGAGATATAATCTAGTGAGTGTTAGAGAAGAAAGGGGTGACAAAAGGGTACATTATACATTGATATTATTAGGGACATGTATGAAGGTATGGTGACCACTATTAGATCGCCTGTTAGAGAGACAAGTGAATTTTCAATTACTATGGGCTTACACCAAGGATCAACCTGAAGTCCTTATCTTTTTGCTTTAGTTATGGATGAGTTGACGAGAAATATTCAAGATGATGTGCCATGATGTATGCTCTTTGCAGATGATATCGTGTTAGTGGATGAGACTGGAGAAGGAGTTAACATGAAGTTGGAGACGTGAAGAGAAACACTTGGATATAAAGAATTTAGGATAAGCAAAACGAAGACAGAGTATATGGAGTATAATTTTAGTAATAGCAACAATGGAAGTAGAGGAGAAGTGTAGATTGAAAACCAATAACTACCTAAGAGTGAATATTTTCTTTATTTAGGATCGATTATCACAACTGTATGGGAGATTGTAGAAGATGTGGTCCACAGAATTAAGGCAGGGTGGCTTAAGTAGAGGAGTGTGTTTGGGGTACTGTGTGACAAACGAGTATCCATTAGACTAGAAGGAAAGTTCTATATAATGGCTATTAGACCAACAATGTTGTATGAGACGAAATGTTAGGCAACTAAGAA
Source organism: Camellia japonica (assembly GCA_030407325.1). Lineage (NCBI taxonomy): Eukaryota > Viridiplantae > Streptophyta > Magnoliopsida > Ericales > Theaceae > Camellia > Camellia japonica. Next base: position 97,774,628 of record JAPPVO010000019.1, on the reverse strand, counting down.
ACAACATATAGATAAGATGAGTGTTGCTAAGATGAGAATGCTAAGGTAGATGTGTGACAAGACTAGAAAAGACAGAATTAGAAATGAGTTTATTCGTAAATGGGTAGGAGTAACACCAATAGAAGATAAGCTGAGAGAGAGTAGATTGAGATGGTTTGGTCATATACAATAGAGGCCAACGGATGTAGTAGTAAAAAGATGTGATACAGTGACGGTTAATGAAAGTGTTAGGAGAAGGAGCAGACCTAAATTGACGTGAACGAGTGTAGTGAATAGAGATATAAAAATAGCCGTCGATAGAGTTGAGTGGGGAAGAAAAATTCTTGTAACCGACCCCATTTTATGGGACTTAAGGCTTGGTTTGGTTTGATTAACTTTAGGCTTTATTTGAATCTTCAATATCTAGTTTTATGCAATCATGTAACTGGGTTTAGTTGCTTTTGGTCGGGCTATTTTTGGAACTCTAAAGGGAAATGAGAAGAATAGGGAAATGAAATTACTACTGGCTACAAATATTTTTTTTTTTTACTTGATTAATTATTTATTTTTAGGATTTTGTTAATGTGCGTCCTTAGGACACTAGTTAAGAAGCTTTAATGACTCGTACATATTGCATGAAATCGTACAATCTTTTGGAGATTTCTTAACACGTGCATTAAGAGCACACGTTGACAAGATCCTAGTTTGTTTGTTTGTTTGTTTGTATGTTTTTTAAAAATTTTATGGGTAACCAAAGGGAAAAATTGAATTTCTTAAGATACGCCTATTTGTTTCCTTCTCATTTTTTCCAACCTAATCAAACAAGGACAAGGAATTTAGATTCTCTCATTTCATTTCCCGTGAAAAAGTCAAGATCCAAACAAGTATTTGTGTGTCGGAAATGGAATACAATATTTATTTTATTGAATTAATGTTGATAACTTACTTTTTGTGCTGACTGGAAATCAATAAGAGAAAGTGATAGTATTTGACTGGGTTGACCTATATTCAATTTAGTGATTAATGATGCTTGAGTTCCTTCCTTGTGTGGCAAATATGACTTGGGCTTGCTTAATCTTTAACTCATGCTTAATTGCATGTTTGCTTTGTGGACAGTATGTTTTATTGTGCCCTATTTTTTTATTTTTGTTCAATCTATTTGTCAGTCTATGTAGACGCCATTATTTGACAATTGAATAGATTATCTCATTTCATTTTTTCGTTATTCCCTTTCCAAATTCTTTTTTTTTTTTTTTTTTCTCTTGACAAATTCTAGGTTGGAATGAGCAATAGTGTTTCGGAAATGAAACACAACATTTACTTCCTTGAACTAATGTTGATAACTTGAGATTCTCATCTCTAATTTTCACTATTTGGTGATTCATTTTCACTTGTTAGAGATTGGGGTTGACAATTTCTACAAATAGGGACACACCTATCCATATGGGATATACTTGTGCATGTATATATTTCACTATTAGTAACATTAAAACTACATTTGCCTTAGTTTCTGTAGTATAACATGTTTCCTTGCGCATCCAAAAGTTATGCTTCCTTGGACATGAAGCCTTTTTAGATATCATTAAACAGTAGTTAGTATGAAGTGTCCATTAAAGTCTCACACTCACCAGCTCATTGTGTGTAGGATTATCAATTTCACATGTAAGATTGTGGAGCTTTTGGAATCTATTGGGTTTACATACTGGCTTTGAGGCAGTGTTTGTCAATTTGACTTATTTTTCTTTGTTTTACAAAAAATGTGAAGGAAAACTGTGACTTTTTAATTTGCTTCAGTGCTGCTGTGAACTCGGAGACACGTGAGGAAGTTGCAATTAAGAAGATTGGTAATGCATTTGACAATAGAATAGATGCCAAAAGGACACTAAGAGAAATTAAGCTTCTTCGCCACATGGATCATGAAAATGTAAGTCCTATTACCTTTATAACTACTAGGATTGTCTACTTGGTCTCGTGCATCTTTTATTTTTTCTGTTTGTAGTGATTTATGAATTGGGTTCCTTTTCCGCTTCAGATATTTATGTGCAGTGACATAATTGTGCTTAGCCTTAATAAATACATTTTCATTTTCTTTTACTGCTTGCTTTTCTATTTCTCATCTTTCTAGGTTTAAGCAATACATGTATAGATGTAAGGTTCATTCTAGCAGAAAAATTTCAAGGGAGCTGTCATGATTTTAGGATAGATGTAGACTGTAGTCGACCAGTTATAACTTGATTTAAGGGGGCAAGTATATACTATGGTTTTGCATGTGCAAGGTGTTGGAGGAATTAGTGGATCATCTGTTAATTCACCATAAAAGTGGCTAGTGAGATGTGGTCCCCTTGCTGCTGTATCATTTTGTGTTAACTGCATTACTGCCAAATATGGTGCTGGATTTGTCCTTTTTTTTTTTTTTTTAATTTGTTTTTATGAGCAAATTAGGAACAGAGTTGGAGATATGACTGTCATAAATTGAAAAATATACATATATATTTTGTGTCTTTACATAATGAGGTTAGGTCATGGGGAGGATTAATCAATCTCTTGATTTTGTGGATAGTATGGATTCTCGTGGAAAGTTTTTGCTTTAAGTACTTCTCGTATACTCGTGCAACACCCACACCCTGTGTTGCTTCTTTGTTGAAGGCCTTCTACTTATCAAGCAATAAATGTATTGGACTAGTTCTTTCCCAAATCATAGTTACTAGGACATTTTGTTTGAGAGAAGAAACATGCTTCTGGAGAAGTGTGGAAGCACACTTCCGACATGGGTATGATATAATTTTGGAAAACACATTCAATATGAGCCAGAAACTGAAGGGAAACTCTAAAGAAACTAAGGAGAAACTTGGAAGGAACTTTTTGGAAACTGCTTAGAAACCCTGCAGAAACTACTCCAAAGAAACTAAAAAATATGATGCATTTTTTATTTGCTTCCTACAGTAATCCACGACCACAACCACAAGTGATTGTCCTTAGTTTTCTTATTGTTTCTCCCTAAGTTTCAATTAAGCATGTGATATGTTATAATTTAAAATATTTATTTAGTTTTCTAGTAGTAATTTTTTTTTTAAATTTTTTTTTCAAAAGTTTCTTGCTAGGATTCCTATGAGGTTTCACATTTCAATTCTTAATTGTTTTGCTACTTCCTGTTTTTCATATATTTCTTGGCCACGTTTCTGGCTTTCGCATCTCGTATCAGTTTCTGTTTCTGCTTTCCTATTTTGGTTCTATGTCTGAATCTATTGAACTACAATAATAGAGCTAGACTTAATGGGCAAGCATATATTTTGCAAAAAATATTCAGAACCCTACCTGCAAATGTTTTAAATTTTACAACCATTACGCAATTTTTAAGATTAACTAATGGTGAGAATTTGCATGTCTTGCTTAAGCTAAATACTGTGCACAATTCATGTGTAATCTTCATGCAAAGGAAACAGGGCTGTTGTAGAAATTTTTGTTTGGTAAGTAGTTGTTTATTTTGATTTCCTCCATCCCAAAATTACACATCTGACTGAATACCATGCACAATTGATGAGTAATCTTGACTATGAGGAAATATTGCTGCTACAGAAATGCTCCTATATGTTGGTGCTGCTTATATCTGATGATAGTATTCTACGAGAGCTTCTTAAAGATCATGGAGCTGCAGCATCCTACTTTCTTTTTGTTGTTGTTCCATTATATTCTTCCCATTAAAAAAATAGGAAAAAAAGCAAATAAATAAATAATAAAAGAGCCTTTCTGTGGTGTTAAAATGAATTTCTGGAATATATACTTTTGTGTTTATATCAAAACTTGTATATGCAAAAGACAAATCCATATGCTCTCATGTTTGTCTGATGTACTAGGTATTATGTACTCTGAGATGAAGTTTTTATTTATTTATTTTATTTTGAATCATTTACAATATCATAGAATTATAATTTATGTGAATCCGTTTGTTTGGATGAAAAATATTTTTTGGAAAATGTTTTCCATATTTTCTGGTGTTTGGTACAATAGAAAACGAAAGTCAACGGAAAACATTTTCCGTGGTCAACAGAAAACATTTTCCATGATCAACAGAAAACAAGCCTATATGGTAGGGGTGTTCATGGGTCGGTTCAGCTTGGGTGTACCCTGAGCCTGCCAGCCGAACCAACCATGTCGGTTTTGCAAACTTGTCACTCGCTGCCGACCGAGAATACATTCGAAATTGACCGCGACTCACCATTCGAATTGGCGTTCAGTTCAGTGAAAGTAAATGGAGTGAAAAGAAGACAGATCTGAGGGTATGAACATAGATCTTAAAAACTTGTCACTTGCTGCCGACCGAGAATACATTCGAAATCGACCGCGACTCACCATTTGAATTGGCAGTCGGTTCGGTCGGTGAAAGTAAATGGTGTGAAAAGAAGACAGATCTGAGGGTATAAAGATAGATCTTAAAATATTAAACATGAAAACAGATCTGAGAGTATAGAGACCCAACTTCACTTCGATCTGAGCATCATCTCATAGATTTGAGCATCGTTATCATCGTCGATTAACACCATTGCTGCCAGCAGAGGGAGATTAAGAGAAGAAAGAAGCGTTTTACATGAGAGAGACTAGGAGGGAGACGGGGTTTTCTCAGAGAGGGTGAAATACACAGTGAGAGGAAGACAATGGTGAGAGTCTGAGAGAGACGAATCGAACAGGCAAAAGAGGAGAGGAATGAAAGAAGAGAAGGGGGAGACTAGAGGGTTAGAAAGAGAAAGGATAAGAATGAAGTTCAAAATAACAATAAAAAAAAAATGTCTGTCTTGGAAGGGAATAAGACACTGTGAAAGGCTAAGGGTTAAAGAGAAATAGGGGGTTGAAAGACATTGAGAGAAGAAAAGGAGGAGACCACAGGGTTAGAGAGAAAGGCTAAGAACGGAATTCAAAATATAATAATAAAAAAAGAAGTCTATCTTGGGAAGAGAATAAGACACTGTGGATTAGAAATGGTCAGCTTAATTGGAGGTGACAAGACTTCTTGTCTTGGAAAGGTAACAATGACAATATATAAAAATAATATTGAAAATATATAAAATCTTGAAAAGATAAAAAGCCTTTATCATTTATGAAAGGTTGCAAAACTTTTCATGTCTTCGTCAGAGATATATAGATATATATATATATGCGGTCGGTTCGGATCAATCAGGTTCTTGTCTACCAAATCCGTTGCCGACTGAAATCTAGAAAAAAACACAAGATTTCAACCGAAGCCAACCGCACAAGCTTTCAAAACCGCCCGTAGTGGGTCGGGTCAGGCTGTTTGGGTCAGTTTTTTTCGGGTGGTTCGGATCCTTGAACACCTATATGGCCAAAAAATGTTTTTGATTTTTAAAAGGCAGAAAATGTTTTCTGGACTGAAGTTTTACCAATGTCACTACACTACCACCACCACCACCATCACGCCACCGTCACCACAGCCACTGCCGTCAACACCGTCGCTATCACCGCTGTTGCCATGCCACCACCTTCATTCCACCGCCGCCACCACCACCACCACCACCACCACCAAACATAGAAAAATGGTTTTTCCAGAAAACATTTTTCTGGAAAAAAAAATTCCGTAGAAAATGTTTTCTATTGGAAAATGTTTTCCGCCCAAAAAAACGGAAGAAGACTATTTCCCCATCCAAATTGAGCATGCTGCTCTTACCTTGCTCGGTAACAGCTGGTCTGGACTTCATATGAAGGTGATATATGTACAGAATACACACATTTCAAATACAAGGAATCAAACTTCAATTATTTCAACTTTTAGGCACAATACGGTGCCAAAGTGCATTTCGAGAATAAGCTAGCATATTTTGGGTGAATACTGAAAGCATTCATCTAATTATTTAGCTTTAATGCTTTCATCATTTAAATGAGATTTTTGATTTAGAAGCTCAAACAATTCTGTAACCCTACCCATAAAGCACCGAGTCAATCATCACAAAAAAGGGAGAAAAATGAAAAGAAAAAGAATGATTACCTGTTACTTCTTCAGTTGCTTGGTAGTTTGTACTGTAATTGTATAACAAAGGTATTTTGTCTGGCTTAAAGGCTTAGTACATGGGAACTACTTACTATGCACAACTTGGTCTCTCCTCCCCTGCCACTTTTGGTGCATTTTTGTGATCAAGAAGTGTTAATTAAGTTATGCAGAAATTTGCAGCCTGTCAGCTGTTTGTAAGCTAGTGAGTGCACATAGTAAATATGAAATCTTTATATCAGTTTAGAGATGTTAATTGCATGTGTAAAACACATATATGGAAAGATTTCCGATGATTGGAAAATATGGCAACTTTCGTTTGTTTGTCAAAGAGTTTCTTCTTTGTTTCCAAAAATAGAAGATAGCTTTGATAAAAGGTCTAGCTTGTTCTTAACATCTCAAAATAATCCAAACTCAGGCTAGAGCCACTTTTGATTTTGAAATTTTTTTGTTTATTATGGGATTCATTCCTCAACTAAGGTAATTTAATAGATTGCATAGCTATCTGAACGTCACAAAATTTGTCTGCTTGGTTTTGATTTTTCAAAAATTGTTTTTAAATGAGTTTTCATTTATTTTTAGTGATTTTTTTAAAAAATATTTTAATCAATTCTTTGTCCATTTCAGATGCACCTAATTAAGATGCATCTAAAAAGTAAAATAAATTGACTAAAATATTTTTTTTAAAAAACTAAAAATAGAAGAAAATTCGAACAAAAATCTTTTTGCATTTTTGTTTGGATTTTTGTTCGTTTTTAGTGAATTTTTTTCGTATTTAGTTTTTTTTTTTTTTACATTTTAGATGCATCTAATCTTTGATGTTTCTACCAAAAAAAAAAGGACTAAAATATGAAAAAAGTTCAGTAAAGACAAACAAAAACCCGTTTAAAAATAGTTTTTGAGAATTGTAACCAAACAAAGCTTTTAAATTATAATTCTAGAGTTCTCATCTACAGCTAAATCCATTCTAGGGCCCCTTTTAGTCGGGTTGAATTAATTGAATCAATAATTAGGATAAGCACATAATTTTAAGATTATATGAACATAGATATGAAATATACTTCAAATTCATTGCTTGTGGATTATAAATGCTTTTCGTTATTTAAAAAACTAAATGTAGAGCTAATTTAACACATTTTTTTAGGAGAATTTTCATTTATCGAGATATCTTCAGTTTGTAAATTGCTATCAGTTTCCTTGCATGGACTTATGTTGCTGTTCACCGTGATTATCTTAATTTCTTTAAAAGCTTAAAATGTTACGTTTGTTATTCTGTTGCAATCATATGCATATTGCTCAATTTTTTCTGTACTTCAGGTCATTGCAATCAAAGATATTATACGGCCTCCACTAAAGGAGAACTTCAATGATGTCTACATTGTTTATGAATTACTGGACACCGATCTTCATCAGATAATTCGCTCCAACCAACCATTGAATGATGATCATTGTCGGGTTTGGTTCTACTTTCTTGTAGCATAGAATAAGACATTACATTTTTTGCATCTAGAATGAAGTATTTAAGATGCTCATAGCCTACTGAATAAATTATGATGCTTTACTTGACCAAAAGCAGGATTCAAAGTCTAGCATCTCTTTCCTAGGTTGACTTCAACTTCATTGGTACACTTTTTATTATTGCGGCCTATGATTATCCAAATCTTTTTTTTTTTTTGATAAATAAATGGGCAAATTTTATTGAGAAAACATCAAGATGATGCAATGAATACAAATAACCCAAAAGAAAAACCAACTCCTACCCAATCACATCATCCAAAAAATCTAAAAAAGCAAACAAATCATCTTTTGTCAGCTGCATTCTGTATCTTGCACCTTGCATGTATAATTTTAATTTGATGTGTTTTCTCTTTAGCCAACCTACTATTCATTTTAGCAAATGATGTTAATCAACCATCACTGTTTTGGTATAACTCAGATTGAAATCTGTATTTTCGCTGAAGTACATCATGATTAGTGTAGACAATTTTATAGTAGTGCAAGGATCTTGCAGTTCATGTCCATGACTACCCTTGGTAGGCAAATGATGTTAATCAACCATAACTGTCTTGGTATAACCTAGATTGAAATATCTATTTTCACTGAAGTACATCAATGATTAGTGTAGACAATTTTGCAGTGGTGCAAGGATCTTGCAGTTCCTGTCCATAACTACCCTTGGTAGGATATATCAAGTGGTTGGAAGTTTCATATTCAGCTTGCTGATATTATTTCCAATAGCAGGCATTATATACAGATTCTGGAAATGAGCTATTTGTCAAGGGTTATGTTAGTTTTTTTATTCATCAGGGTGATATTAGGTTTATTAGCTGTGATATAAAACATCTACCATTTCATGTGGTTCTCAGTGATTTCCATATTAAAAAAGACAAGAAAAAAAAAAAAAAAAGAACACTCTCATGATATATAAATCTCAAGCCATGGCACCTAAATAGGGGTATTCAATAATTTTTTTTTTTTTTTTTGGATGAGGTTATTTACTATCAATGAATCAATTGAATAACCATTTTTTGAAGTACATAACCTAAAGAAACTCGTGATAAATTCTGGAAATCAGAGAAGAGGGTCAAAGTGGTAGTTTCTGTCAAAGATCAGCTACAGGAAACAAATCTGTCAATTTGAGTAGGGTATGACTGAAAATATAAATTAATAAGGTTTCCCAGGGTTTATTAGGAATGCGTTAGAACATCTTTTCTCTAAGAACAAATTTGCAGCAATTCTTTATCTTGGGGTGTGTTTTCATGTAAGTGTGTTTGGGTGTTGTGATTTGTTGCATTTCCTTCCACAGTTTGCTATCTTCCTCCATGTGATCTACCCAATTGAAATACAATTTATTTTAATTGCATTTACTCAGGAATTTGATAAGCAATATATACAATCCATCTGTGTCAATATGACTTCTGTTAGATCAGATTGCATTGTGCATTTAATTGATTCATCAATACTACTTATGCAGTACTTTCTGTATCAAATATTACGAGGACTCAAGTATGTTCATTCTGCAAATGTCTTGCATCGTGATCTGAAACCCAGCAATTTGCTCCTCAATGCAAATTGTGACCTAAAGATTGGAGACTTTGGGCTTGCAAGGACAACATCTGAAACAGATTTCATGACTGAGTATGTTGTTACTCGCTGGTACCGGGCACCAGAATTGCTTCTTAATTGTTCAGAGTACACTGCAGCAATCGATATTTGGTCAGTAGGTTGCATACTTGGTGAAATTATGACCAGACAACCCCTGTTTCCTGGCAAAGATTATGTTCATCAGCTTAGGCTTATCACCGAGGTATGACATTTGGATTATGCAAGTGAATTATCCCGGATCATCTTTGCCACATGTTTTCTAATTTGTTTATTAGAGATGATGCATCATAATCACTATTATCGGCATGAAATTACAATACCATTGCACTCACCACCGTTAATGTAACCTTTTAGTCATTGGTTGAGGTGCCATTTTAGCTTGAGTCCTGTTTTTCATCCTGGGTATATTTCAGCTATCGCTATTGCTTTCTTGATCCTATGCATACTACTTACCAGTTAGCTGATAGCAATAGTCAACAAAGTTCTGTGTTTCTCACTTAAAGCAATTTGTATTTGTGTTGTGTGTACTGTCTACTTAGCATTGGATATTCTGAAGATATTCTGAATCTGCTGAATGGTTTGATTATGTTTGAGAGCTCGGTTCATATGGTTAAGGGGTACATCAAGGCTTTCCCTGTTATTAGATAAAACGTAAGACTTCATTCTGTTGATGATGAAGGTAATCCTTGGACACCACTTGAGCTAGGAACCCTAAGGATTAGGCGGGAAAGGGTCAGTAAATTGAAAAAAAAATACTGTTCTCTTGAAAATGATTGGATGCCTCTATTAGTTTTTTAGTTTATGGTTTTTTTTTTTTTTTTTTAATTTTGGTTGTCTTGAAGTATGGAAAATTGAAATTTGGATATGTATTCATAGATTTTGCATTAATTAGATATTTTCTCATTCTTTTCTCCTTTCATAGAAACAAATGTAATTCTGGCCAAAAAAAATAAAATTGGTTTATCTGCCTGCTCATGTCGAGGTTTTTATCCACTAAATGGTCAAGGCATTGCTGTATTTCTCTTTAAAATTTGCATGAACTCAAGTATGACAAGTGTGCATTGTCTTCTTTTTGTTTCCAATAGCTTATAGGTTCTCCTGATGATGCGAGTCTTGGATTTCTCCGAAGTGATAATGCTCGAAGATATGTTAGACAGCTTCCACAATACCCACGACAACAATTCTCTGCTAGATTTCCTAATATGTCTCCTGGAGCTGCGGATTTACTGGAGAAAATGCTTGTCTTTGATCCTAACAAGCGCATTACAGGTATAATGTGATTTAAATTGCTTCCTAATAGGGGAAAGAGTTAGGCATAAGTTTACTTTTGCATTACCCCGCTTCCCCCAACAGATTAAAGAAAAACATAACACCCCCCCCCCCCCCAAAAAAAAAAAAAAAAAAAAAAAAAAAGAAGGAATCTTTGGATTGTTGTTTGTGGAATCATGAGAGATGATAACAAAATGTGGTGTGTTTTTGTTAAAATTTGGGAACAAATCAAAAGTTGAGTTTCAGATAAGCAGTAACACGGATACGAGATACGGATATGGCGATTCGACAAAACCTAAAAAAATAGGATATGGATATGACTAGGATACATTTATAAAGAAATATATTTAAAAAAATTATTGGTAGTGAGTTACACAGAAGCCTAAGAATGTTGAGAAACCACATTGTAATTTTATAATGCAAAACACTAACTTTTAAGAATTAGATATTAATTTAAGACAGTAACTTGTTTATTTTTTAAATTTTCAATAGGTATTGCAAATATTTCATTTTAATATCAAATTTAATATGTTTGTATTACAATAATAGAACAATTCACAACTTGTTCCTATGCTTTTCCCTTTGGTACTACTAGTAAAAATATTGTATCCAAGTTTACTTACTTATTTATTTATTAATTTTTAATTTTACTATTGTTATATTCTCTTGTTAATCCTTACTTTCTATATAATTATAGAGGATATGCATGAAACAATAAGAATACATCAATTTAACAAATTTTATTACTTTAACTCTCACTATGTTCTTCTTGTCAAATAACTAAATAAAGTATTAGAAGTAATATGTGACTTAGTGTATCAAATACTTCAAAATTAAGTATCTATTACTTTAAAATTAATGAAAAAATAATTAAGAAGTATCGGATACTTTTAATTAGTATCCGATACGTATCCGTGAGTATCAAGGAGTATCGGTATCTCCTTTTTTGAAGTATCGGTGCTTCATAGTTTATGTTCTCACTTCTAAAGCTTTCTAAACAAAGTCATTGGTAAAGGATTTAAGACGTGGAAATAGATTTTTGAGAGTCAATGATATGAGCTAATGGGCCTTGTTTGGTACAACTGTGAGAACAAATTATAAATAATAGGTTTTGAGCAGAAATTTTTAACATGTTTTATATAGTGCTTGGATTATAAATTTAAGTTGCAGAGAAGTGTTTGTCTAAATAAGTTGCAAAGTGTTTGTTGTGTAATTAATTATCCTTTTTGTCCTCATTAGCATTAAGAGGTTCAAGAGGAGGAGATTTAAGGGGTGGGCTTCTTATATTGTAACATGATGGTAATATTGAGAAAGAGGATGGATAATTAAGTATATTTTTCAATTAAAAACAGTTTCCCACCTAAGTGGAAAGCTGAGAAGCAACCCCTAGCAAGTTTTTTAAAATCACCTTATTTGGCCTCGAATAAGCTGAAATAAGCCAAGTTTAAGCTGTTGTACCATAAGCTACTTCAAACATGTTATTTCAGCTTAACTAAAACAAAGTTAAAAGTTTCAGCTTTTAAGCTGCAACAAACAGCCCTTATCTTTTTCATTGATCATCAACTTCCCTCCTCTGGTTGTTTGCAGTTGAAGGGGCTCTGTGCCACCCCTACCTAGCACCACTTCATGATATCAATGAGGAGCCTGTTTGCCCTAGGCCCTTCAGTTTTGATTTTGAGCAGCCATCATTCACTGAAGAGAATATCAAGGAGCTCATATGGCGGGAATCGGTAAGATTCAATCCTGACCCTCCGATTAGTCACTAAGCACAATGTGTGATTATGTGGTGTATAATACAGTTTAGATATTGGCCATGAATCCCTATTATACTGTATTAAAACCCATAAAAAACTCTCAAGGGTAAAAATAAATGTAGGGGAGCTGTTGGGGTTTACCCAAAAGGGGAAGTTTTTCTTCTTCTGTTTTTCCGGTCGTGGAGTGGAGCAGGTGATAAAGGAAGAGTATCTAACCCTTGAGTTTTCCATTGCACTAATGACCCTTGCTCAAGAAAAGTTGAGTTGAGTTCTGTTTTCTTATCCATCTTTTCAAATGCTCCTAAGCCATTGAACTGAGCAAATGGGAGGTGATCTGAACCATCATCTAGTAAGATCTAGTTTGGTCAGGCTATTTTAGTTTGGGAAAATTTGATTCATTTTCAATTTATTAGGGATCTTTTTAATTGTTTTTCTTTTAGTGTACTTGTTTTGAGGAACTTAAAAAAAAAAAAAATAAAGAATGTTTGATTAAATTTTGAAAAAATTCAAAATAAGTTGAAAATAAGCCATTTTTTTATACTAAAATAAAATGAATATGCTAGTAGAACTCATCTTTGGTCTATAACCATAATAAAAGAGTAGGTTCTAATTGGTTTAGTTTTAGAATTTATTTTTAAAAAAAATAATAATAATTTGGTGAAAGTAAATACTAAAAAGATATTTTTTAATTTTAAAAAATTATTTTTGCACAAATTTATAAAAAAATGAAATAATGAGAGTTTTTTAATTTTTATTATTATTTTATCAATTTAATTTTTAGTATTAAAGAAAAAAAGATTTTGAATACAAAACGAATCAGACTTCAATTTTAAACAGAAAGATAAGATGGTAGTTGTCGAATCATATTTGGATTTTCATGGGGATCCTGTTGTGAGTTCTTATGGAGACTCATTCCGAATCCTTGGTTTGGGAACAGGCTATTTTAGTAACTTTTTGGCTTTTTACGAAAAGGTGTGCAGAAAAGTAGAGAGGTGATGTGATATGTTTTAGTTGGTTTTTTGGCTTTTTGGCTATTTTAGCCACTTCCCAAACGAGGCTTTAGTTCATATTATAAGATTTGTTGACCATATTATTTATATAAAAAATTAAGTTAATTAGATATTCCTAAGTTCATGATCGGATTCTAATTGTTTTTAAAAAATTACAAAAATAATGTTAACCGTTTATTTTTAAGAAAACAAATGTTCTCTTATTATAAGGTTTCTTATGTCCAATTGATTTTTTGAATAGATGATGTACTCAATAAAATTTATAATCTAAGCAGTTCAAATTATCAAACAAAAATCAGAATGGGGCTTCACCGGACTCATAGTATATTGTTCTGGAGTCACAGTAGCATCCCCATTTTTGATTTGGACGGTGTTTGGAACATAAATTTAGAGTGAGAGTCATAGAAGGAAAATAAAAAAGAAAAAAAAATTATTTCATTAAAAAAAATTTCTTCATAAATCTTTCAAGTTGGAAAGAAAACTTAAAGCAAAATATGCATATCACTAAGAAGATGGATTTCCAATTTACATTTATCACAAATATTTAGAGAAAATGCAATAAGTCTCACAAGTTTAACATCCTTATATTGACTTTTTTTAAGTTTTTAATTAACATAATACTTAGCCATATTTTCATCAAAAATTTATAAGTCAAATAGAAAAATGAAGATGGCATACTTTTACTCTCAAATTATGTTACTTCATTTATTTATGTATTTTTACATCATCTGCATCGAATCATGTCCCTTTAGCCTTACTAAAACAGAAGTTAGTGTAATTATAACAAAATTGTGATATTTGTTTTATTTTTCCAAACTTGTGATGTATAAATATTTTCATCGTAACATTATTGTCGATTTTTTTTCACGCTCATAAAATGTATAAACAAAATCACTCTTTAATAACTATCTCTACCATTTTATTTTATTATTTGATGGGTTAGTTTAATTATCAACATTAATATGCATGCGTAATGATACCTATTATATTAATATTGAGTTAATAAGTAAAATATTAAGGATAATAAGATATAAATATAGAATTGTAAAAGAAAATTACAATTAAATAGTATTTTCACAAAATAATTATAAATTTATTGAAAATTTAAAATTTTAATTATTATAAAATTTATCACTTTTTTTTTATCAGAAAAACAAAACAAAAAAACATATGGGAGTGTTTATTTCATGGGATTGAGAAGTTAGATTAGATTTCATATCTAATAAATTTATAAATCTATCATTTCATTAGTTTAATAAAGATCGAACCAATAATTAAATATATATCATTTATATCAAAAATTATAATCCATTGTATTACAGTATGCACTTATTCAATCGGTCTAAACAATATCACTGGAATAATGCCCAAGAAGCAATTGTAGAGAGAGAGGTCATGCATGATGTTGAAAGTTGAAATCACCTGCCCTAAGCGATTGCGTATGGCCCATGGAATTTGCAATTGCACATTAATGTCTGTGTGCTTTTGAATAACACGACACACTAGCTACATGGGAAAAGGAAATGAGAGCTTCTCGAAAAATTATAAAATATTTTTGAAATATAATGTATTCATATTTTTTAATCAATCATTATTTATTATGTTCTTTTATATTTCTCAATTACTCAATATAATACTGTTAGCTTTTTGACTTTCGAATGTTATTTTTATAATTATGAGTGTGCCAGTGAAGATCAATCAGTCCTTACAGAATGTTAATTGCCAACCAATCATCAAACGATTGTGTTTTAGTTCTTTCAGCCTCAATGAAGAAGACTTTTACTAATGACTTTATTTAAGAGAATTAAGCAAATAATAATTAAATGAAGAACAGTTGTACCATTTCATTAAGTAAAAAATGAAAGACTTACAATGATCCAATTCAGCCTCGCAGAGGTTTACAACAACAATCTACTTAAAACTATTCCTATGTACGAAGTGCAGTGCAGGAATTTTAAAGTACAGAAATGTAAAGAACAGGAAATGTAAAAACTAGAAAGGAAATAAATTAGATAAAACTGGTTTTCTAGATCTGAGTCTGGGGCTTTTTCTGGAGCCTTCTCTGCTATTTATACTTCTCAAGGACAACCATCGAACTGCACTTCTAACCGTCGAACCGCTCCTCTATGATCGCTGATCATGTTGCCTTATAGTTAGCTCCACTATACCAATACCTGCAGTTAGGCTTCCCTCTTGATTTTGAATTTGAATGTAAATAACCGTTGAAGCCACATCACTTTGCATCTCTTTGTTGATCCAGTGCTACGCAGCTCTTGTAAGAACCAATACTAACTGCCACGTGTACGATCACGATCAAAGACTTGAACAGTCTTTCCGTATTGCCCTTATTCTGCCACGCGTTGAACTGTAATTGGATTATACAAAATATGTAGCCAACAAATACTTTACCTATCTATTTTCTTCATCAATTACAATACTATAAAATACCACGTATTTATATTCCGGAATTACTGAATAATTACCCGAGCTTCTCACACATTTTCTTAATACAGACATATTATTTTTTTAATTTTTTAATTATATTTTTGTTTCCGAAACAAAAATAAATTTAAAATCTAATATCACTATCTCTCAATAAACACTAAGGTCATGTTTGTTTTCAGAGGTAAAATGTAGGAGATTGATAGTGAGGGGATTAATAGTGAGGGGATTGACAGTGAGAGGATTAAGTAAAATTGTGTTTGTTTTGATGATAGTTGTTAGTATAGGGATTGTTAAATTATTTTTATATAAAATAAATATAAAATAATAAAAAAATACAAAAACATTAAACATTAATATTTTTAAAAAAATGCCCAACATGTAAAAAAATTTTAAAAAATAAAAATAAAATAAAATAATTTCAGAAAAAAATAAAATAAATAAAATAATGATTTTTACTTAACAAAAAATACAAAAAATTAAACATTAATGTTAAAAAAAAATGTCTGACGTGTTAAAAATAAAATAAAAAATAAATAAAAATAAAAAATTTCTAGTCTTCGAGACTATTTTTCTAATACCAAGTCTTGGAAGCCCAACCAAATCTCATCTGCAAGGTCTATCCTAAGCCCTTCGGCTTAGCAGTCCCTTCCTCAACTCTGTAAACAAACAGCACATTAAATAGGGCTCACAACTATCCTAATCTCAATCCCCCTCTCATATTCCAAAACAAACGGGGCCTAATAGCCACCGTTACGACTGACTTCCTTCTCTACCGCTCCACAACCAGCTCTCTTTACAACTATCCTCTTCCTAACTACCTTCACCACCACTGTCGGCTCTTCTTCAGCCCAACCTCCTTTCCTTCTCATTCGACTCATTCTGTCCCTCGTGCCCTTTCACAGCCTTCTTCTTATTCTTCTTCTAGGGTTTCAAGATGTGGTAGAGTTGGGTGGGGCTGCCATGATGAGGAGAGGAGGCAACAACACATTATTCATATTTTTTTGTTTTTAGTTAATTTTTTTAATATTTTAAATAAATTTTTTACTTTTTAAATACACGTAACTTTAAATGTACCTAAACATGAGTAATTATTCAATAATTTCGGAGTATAGACACGTGATATTCCATATCATTATGATTGGTAGAAAGGGTGGGTAGGTGAAATATTGTGTTTGGTGATTGGGGAACATGAAAGGAGCATATTGAATGATAATTGATTAAGGAGTACTACCACATGGTACTCTGGAAATATTAAATAATTTTTCCCTAAACATACTGAATTTTTGTATCTTTTATATTTGATGAATTTTTTAAATATTTTTTTTATATAAATATTATATTTTTTAAGTGTATGTAAGTTAGGTAGGTGTATTTAAAAATAATATAAAAAAATCTTTAAAAATTTAAAATTTTGACTAAAAATAAAAGAATAAAAAAAATTAATTTTTTAAAACGTTAGAACAAAACAAAGTAATTATTATTCAATCAACAATTTTAATTTATATTGAGATCACAGTATAATTTTAAAAATTGGAGACCAAGATTTTTCATCTGAAAACAGAAGAAAAACGATGTTAGAATTGTTTTTCTTATTACCAACGTCATTCGTTCCACACAAACTAACAGCTCATTTATTTGCCTTTAAACACCCAAATCTCACTTACCATTTTTGAGATACTCAACAAACTCAACAACATACTGATCATGCAGTCTTCGCTCCCTGAAAATCGCAGCAGTTTTCTCTACGTGAGTCGTCATTTCGTCTTGTTCATTTATTTACCTTTAAAGACCCAAATCTCACTTACCATTTTTGAGATAACAACACACTGATCATGCAGCTTTCGATCCCTGAAAATCGCAGCAGTTTTCTCTACGTGAGTCCTCATTTCGTCTTCTTCCTTGGAAGCCATAGCTTTTCTCAGACACAGAGCTATGTCATTCATTCCCACTAAACGACCCATCTTCACCTCTCTCCACTCCAATCGCCAAACCTTTCTCCACCAACAACCTCGCATTTGATGGTTGATCAATCACGATTGGCAACACAACCATACAATGCCCAAATTGCAAGAACCCAGCATGAAACAACGAGCCCCCCATCGACGTATGTGCCAGAATCTCGATCTGCTGTGCCCATCTGATGCAGACTCTTCCGCTGCCAGTAAAGTAACGGAAGTGTGTGAATAATTTTCTGATCACACTGCCCACCTTAGTAAATCAACTGTAAAACACAGGCAGAATAGATGACACAAATAATAACACAAAGAATTTAACGTGGTTCGGCAAGACTGCCTACGTCCACGGGCAGCAGATTCACTATATTGAATGAATAGTAAGAATTACAATTAACTCTCTGTAATTCTCTTCCTCTCTTCACTCTCTTCACTCAGTTTGTAATTGTTAGTGTCCCCCGTTAGCTTGTTGTCTTCCCCCCCATATATACACCAGAATAGAGATGGAGAAGCCATCAACTTTTGAGCTGGCTGCCAGTCCATTGTTGTGCTTTTGGCAGCTTTCCAAATAAAAGCTTCACATTGCTTCACATGGCCTCTCGTGGCCTCATGGCCAACTCACATGGCCTCACGGCCAGCTAGTTGGTGAGGTGTTGGCCTCATGGCTTTCTTCTCATGGTTGGACATTCATCTGACCAAGATGATTTTGCCATACTATATAGGCGGGTATGACCGATCTAACAGTTACCTCGGCTTAATTCTTCTGCGGGCAGTTCGGCCCTTGCATCTTAATCCGAGGTAGGAGAAAGGAGAGGCCTTTATCCGCTTATCCCGGATTAAAATATCTTCGGAGATAACCTCGGCAAATCTTAGATTACCTCGGCAAAACTTACCGCGACACGTGGCACCTCGGCTGACACGTCGGCGTCACCTTGTCACGTGTTGGTACTCAGAAATATATCCCCACAGGAAGCAAAACAAAGGTGACGAGTGGTGACAAATGGGGAGGGAGTTTGGGAAGTCTGAGAATGCTTTTGGGGGTTGAGATGAAGGACACGCGAATACCGGCTTTGGCTAAGGCCACGGAGAGCTCATAAAATGGCATGAAGTGGCCGAATGCGAGAAACAGAACAAGCACTGCGTGAATGTCTCTCTCCATTTTTTCCGTCGATCGGAGGCTCGTTGTTTCATTCTGGGTGGGGTTCGATGATTGAAACATTACAATTTGGGCATTGTATGGTTGTGTTGCCATTCCTGATTGAATGCAAGGTTGTTGGTGGAGAAAGGTTTGGCGATTGAAGTGGAGAGAGTTGAAAATAGGTTGTTTAGTGGGAATGACATAGCTCTGTGTCTGAGAAAAGCTATTGTTTCTAAGGAAGGAGACGAAATGAGGGCTCAGGTGAAAAAAGCCTCCACAATCTTTGCTGACCGGAAGTTGCAGGATCTCAACGTTGCTGGGTTTGTTGAGTATCTGCAAAAAAGAAGTGCCAGTTGATAAACCTCCCCTACAATCAGTGCCGGCTTGAGATTCATGACACCTTAGGCGGACTTTGAAAGTGGAGCGTTCGTACATATATTTTTTATAAAAAAAGTTATGGATAAAATAATAAATTGTCAATAAATTTTTATTATTTTGTAGCTGCAAAAAATTCTCTCATATATAATCATTAAAATTTATTTTTATATATTAAGATACGAAAAAATCATTATAAAGATTCAAAAAATATAAAATAAGGATAATCAACACAAACAACATAATTCACTTATATCTAATAACGAAATGATTATGTTATTGTAATATGATATTTGATAACACTCATAACCCACACAAATCACAATCCACTAATTATTTGATAACAAAACACAAATTATTGAAAAAAATTTGGAAAAAAAACTAAGGCAAAATTATTCAATTAAATTTGATAAAAAGATGGCAAAAAAATTAGGGCAAACAAAATTAAGGAAAAGAAATTAAGGTAAAATTATTCAATTAAAATATGATAAAGAGATAGGGTTAAAAAATTAAGATAAAATAATTTATTCTATTAAAATCTTGATATTAGACTCTATTTGGACTCATTGGAGCATCTCTAACATTGTATCTTTTTTTTTTTTTCACAAAATTTGAGTAAAAACTCCATTTGATATCACGCGCTCCAATGGAAAATTTTGAACTTTTATCAAAACACCAGTCGACCGGTGGACGACCGGGCGTATGTCTGGCCGGTCAATTGGCCAGTATAATTTTATTACAAATTTTTGCAAGGAGGCAGTCATTCAAGGGGACAACCAGTCGGTCGTCTAGTAGTGAAAATGACCTGTAGTTTCAAAGGCTATGAACATTGATTTGATGAAAGACACATCCATTCTCAATTTGATGAAAGATTTGAGAAATCCTAAATTTGATGGAACATTTGGTATTGAGTTAGAGCAGCAAAAGGTGGATTTTTTCATCAAAATTAAATTTAATGAAACATTTTGGGTTGGAGATGGTCTTATATGGGGGATTCTATTTGAACCAAAAATATATCTCAGTATGCCTAATTTTAATTCTTATTATATCCTAATATAAATTTACTAATAAGAACAACACATATTAAACCCTAAAATATATATATATATATATATATATTTTCTCATGATACACCCTAATCAGTTATTCCTATTCAAATCTTTGTATCTTCTTCCTTAAGATATCAAAGTTATTTCTTTTTATTATTATTATTCTTCTTCTACTTCATTCTCCCTCCAAAACTCCAATCCACCCTACCAAAACTCATCATTATCATCAACATCATTGTTTTTTTATTATTTTGAAACCTTAAATCCTAGAAGAAAGTTTGAACAAAATCAAATAATGGATGAGAGTAATAATCAAAATAGTTTTTTGAAGTGACCCATCAAAAACGAGGTAAGTATTCATATAAAAGGATTTCACAATTTTTATAAAGCACTATCAATTATTTTCTATATCATTTTTTTGACAAAAATTAAATGACCTAATAGTTAGATTAATAATAACATATTATTGGAGTTATTCTTATTTTATAATTTAAATAGTACATTATTTGAGAACTACTCTTTCTTATTAATGTCTGATGCTTATGTGCTTGTAAGTTTGGTTTTTATTTTTCCACGAGTATTCTTGTGGATAATTTATAATGTAAAAGTTTATTTTTCTCTGTATTGAAAAGTTTTATAATGCTTATGTAAAAGTTTGGTATTTTCTGTATTTATAATGCTTATGTGTTTATAAGTTTGGTTTTTTTCTGTATTTGATAATTATTTTTTGTATTAAAAAGTTTTTGAAATAATTTAATTTTTTTAGTTTATTTATTATTTATTATTTAGGTTTACCTTGAGGGTAATTTGAAAAAAATAATAGAGTATAATGAGAATAAAATAAAATTTTAAATAATTAAATAAAGTATACGTTGAAATTGGAAGTATTTATTGATAATTTTTTAGGTACAAATAGAATCCCTCCCGTCTTATATCATATATATTAGTTTGAACTAATTATATAAAAATTTAATTGGGTATAACAATGATTATATATATTTTTTAATTTGACCCAACAGATTTTTTTGGAAGTCTTTTAGATTGGGCCTCAAAAAAAAAATAGACTTTGAACTTTTAATATAATATAAAATTAATTAATTTGTAGCCTTTTTTAAGCCAAAATTTAGAAGCTTAGTCACACGCCTTAGTGGCCTTAGCCGAGGGCCGGCCCTACCTACAATACAATCCTCACAAATAACGTAACAAGACATAATACAACGTTTATAAATATTTTCATTCTAACATTATTCTCAATTTTATTCACACTGCATATAAATTGTATGAACATCTAACTATCTCTACAATTTTATTGTATCATTTGAGGTGTCAAGAAAAATTACAATTTAGTGATCTCTTCAATAATTACAAATTCATAAAAAAAAATTCAAGGCTTTTATCATTAATATTTAAAAATTTATTACTAATTTAAATTTTAAAATATATATACACTAAATTGTAATTTCTCTCCAATCAAAAGGGATCCATTCACTATATTTGATTTCAATTTTCTAAATTTAATTTTTTTTAAATTGAGTTTTTTATTTTTCGTGAATATTTTTAAAATTTTAAGTAATTTTTTTACTTTTTTAAATGCACCTTACTTAGATGTATCTAAAAAAATAAAAAATTTTAAAAAACCAATAAATACACAAGAATATGAAAATGTACTGAATTCTCGTATTTTTTTATATATTTTTTATATTTAGTGCATTTTTTTAAAAAAAAATCACAATACTTTTTAAGTATATTTATATTAAGTGTATCTAAAAAAAATTTTAAAAAAATTTATTTAAAATATTTAAAAATTCAATAAAAATTTTAAAAAAAAATAATTTTTTTAAAAAGTGAATCCTAGATTGAGTCAATCACGAGGATAATGCCCGAGAAGCCGTTAAGGTCATGCATGATGTTGAAAATTGAAATCACCTGATTTGAGAGTTTGCGCATGGCCATGGAATTTGCAATTGCACATCAATGTGAACTTTTGAATAGGGTCTAGCTCTTCTACAATTCAGAAACGAACTGGATGGTACTGTAAAGCCATGATGAACCTACCTTTGGGCTTAGCTTAATAATTCAATTCGTTTAATGTATAGAGTTCGTCGAATATATCATTCTTGTAAGAACTCTTGTTAATCGAATATCGATAGCCACTTGATTACCTTACATTTGTGTCTGTAATTTATTTTTAAAATCATAATTACCATTAAAACAAATGCAATCTAATTAAATGGCTGTCGATTAATTTTTTACAAAAATGATATATTCAATAAGCTCTACATATTGCACAGTTTGAATCATCAAAATGAACCCGAAATTAAGTTCATCACAAACCAACCATTCACAGACAACGTACATGGGAAAGGGAAAGGGTGCTTCTCACCCATTTTCTTAATACAAACATACTGTTATTTTTTTTATTTTAATTATAATTTTGTTTCTCAAATAAATAATTAATTTTTTAATAAAATTTTAAAATTTAATCTCTCAGTACATACCATCATCTCTCACTAAAGCACCACTAGCCACCGCTATTGCTATAACTTCTTTTTCCTCCTCTACCCTTCCCAATCCCCTCTCTTTATAGCTATCCTCCTCTTCCATGCTTCCACTTCTATTGGCTCCACTTCCCTTCCTATCCCTTTCCTTATCCTCCTCCTTTTCACCATCCCTTCACAACCTTCTTTTTATTCTTCGTCTAGGGTTTCAGGATGTGTCATAGTTGGAAAGGTGATTGGTAAAAGGGTAACAAGGCAAGTGGTGGTGGCCAATAGTGGTTAGAGTTAGGGTTTGAAAGTTGAATAAGATGAGAGTATCTAGGTAATATTTAAAAATTGATTATGTAAATTAAGGTGTGAATTAAGTAAATGACGTGTACAGAGAGAATATGTAGTATTATATATTTTAAAGATTTCAAAAAAGAAAAAGAAAAGTTAAAAAAAACAATACTACTTATATATAACTTCTTTTCCTCTCGTAAATTACTCAATGATTTCATAATATAAGCACAAAAGAGGACCTATATGGATGTGACTTGGGTTGTGAGGGATTTCGTTATGTTATTTTGTTTGTTTTATCTCATTCTTGGAATGACTTCATTTGTTTTATCTCATTCTTAGAAGGACTCCATTTGGTTTTGGGGTTGGATGTGCTACATATTTCTTTTTGTTTTTAATACACTAAACCTTAAAATTTGTGCTTTAAATTAAAAATCAAACATTTTTTTAGTTGAAGGAGTAGAGTGATACTGAGTGATAATTTAAGAGAGTAATGTCTGATTTACTCTTATAATTAAAAGGGTATTTTCATCATTAAGATCTGAATTGAAAATAATTAATAAATGAAGGGGTTAAATATTACAATTTTTAGTTCAACAGGATAAAATGATATGAGACAATAGTTTAAGAGGTAAAATATAATTTGCTATTTTTTCTTCATAAGTTAAATTTTATGAAACTGATCTCAATTGAATAAAAGTTTTCACAACAATATTTGATTTCAACTCAATTTTATTTTCTTTATTTACAACAACTATATGTTATTACTATTTTATTTTATTTTTTACTAGATTAACTTAAATAATAAACAAAACTACATTATCTTCAATTAAAAATAAAAACAAATCTTATATTAGCTTTGAATTATTATTTTACATGCTTTTTAATAAGTTGGATAGAGTTACATAACGTTGTATTTGGTTAGAAAATTTGAAAGGAATTTGAAAAAAAAAAGAAAAAAAGTGTGAAATTAAATAAAATATAAATATATTTTATTCATATTTAACCTACAATTCCCTTTCCCGTTTCCCTTTCCAAATCTCTTCTAAAAAATCTCAACCAAACACAGCGTAAGAGATTCAAAGATATCATAGCAGCTATTAGCAAAAATAATATTAAAATATCTAACTAATTCTTCATTAAATGAGTCATACATGTCAACTTTGTGTTATGCAAATTCAGCACAAACCTAAATTGTTTAATATTCATGTTATTAGATCATATCATACACATATTTGTGTTAAAAAATAATCAATTTTAACCCACCAACTTCCTGTACAAGTCATGCCGAAAATTCTCATCATTAAAAGTATATGCTATCGAATCAAGGCCCTACATGAGTTGAATGGATTACCAGAGAGGAAGCAGAGGGAAACCATGAGCCAGCATTCTCCGGTGCTTAACCGAGCTAAAATGCCAGCTGGGAAAAAGAAGCTTCCTAAATCCACAAAAAAATACCATTATTGATGAGGCACAAAAAATTAAACAACCAGATTTTCACAAGGCAGAAATAATTTGGCAGCATCAGGCAAAAGACCACTAAAATATATATAATACCAAAGATGAACAAGAGGAGACATTATACAAAACTAAAATGCAAATTCAACATTGCAAACATTACAAACTTTTATTATTATACAATTAACATTGCCTAAATGCACAAATATATATTTATATACAACACATTACAAATAATTTCATCAACCAGGAGACAGAAGAGCACACACCTAAACCCACCCATGTGTATGGTGTATATGCAAGGAGGGAATTTACCTTCATCAGATTCACCTCACAACTCGCCCTTCTACATTGTCCGCCTCTCGCATCAGATCAGGTACACCACCATCCACTCTAAGGTTACAAAGTAAAGCATCACGTCCAGTTAGAACGATTCGGAAGAAGCCATCCACTTGCTTCGCAAGAAGATCTAGTCCTTGCGAAAGCATATCTGCCCTTTTCCCTAAATCCGATGTACAATTTTGAAGGGCTTCTACTTCAATTGGACCCACCCCATCCTGTATTGTGGGGTACAGTTTCTTGACACTCGTGTCAACTGCTTCAAGCTCTTTCAATACTGTAACCCTTCCACTAGAAAATATATTTCGAATCTCCCCATTTACATAAGTCTGCACATCAACAAAAGATTCTGCCCACAAGCAGGACTCTAGAACCTGTAAATCCACTAGCTTATTTGCAGAACCCGAGAAGGCAGCAGCAAACATGCTACAGACAAACACGGTTACGACCTTAACTCCATACATGGCTCGCATCAAGACTTTCCCTTTGGCCGACTTTTTTACCTTAGGCAGGTTAAGTGTCTCTGTAAGATTGTCTAAGATGCCAAAACAATTCTCAAGTCTGCGATTCTTCGAACTAATGTGCTGCCTCCAGCCATCAAGTGAAGAGCAAGCCTTTACAAACTGGTTTGAAGGGGAGGCATCCAAGTTGTGCAAGGCGCAGTGAAGCAAGACATGGCCCTGGTTGAGCCGTGAGAGCTCAGAACTGAAAGCAATGCAAATATCAAGCAGCTTCACGGTATTGTCCAAGTACAAATCAATCCATTTATCATCCCAATCACATACAGGGAGTTCAAGCTTTGTAATAATGCTTTTTATGTCAGTATGAGTTTGACAAAGCAACTCCATTGCCAATGTCATCCATGATAAGCTGAGGACTTCCTCCCTATCTTTTGGCTTAAGTTTCCTAAATCTCTCTGCCAAAGCATCCTCAAAATTGTTCAATAACTCAAGAAGCCTTGGAGATAGATAGGAACCCTTAGGTAGCATCATTTTGAATGGATTACCAAATGGGAAGAAAGGCCGATGTGGATCCTGTGGACGACTCATTTCAATATACAATCTGCAGAGAAATTTAAAATGAAAGTCAGAGAACGTAATAGAAAAACTTTTGTTGGGGGGAAAAAAAACATTCTTAAGATGAAGAGTAGATTATTGTGATTTTTTTAGTTGGTTTTCAGGGGTAATTACCTTGAACCAAATTTTGGTTTTTGTTTTGAATAGGTTTTTGATATACATATGATATAGTTTTCCTTTGTACACGAGTTGCACATTCTCGGTGCCCCTTAAATACTAATTCTTTACTTATCAAAAACAAAAAGATTTTGCCCAACCTTCAAATACTCAGCCATATTTGTATTAAAAAATATGATTGCAATGCAACTATACTATACAGTATCTCCAATAAAAAAACAATTCCAAAATCCTTCTATCTAGACTAAACTCTAGTAAAGCAAACTTCCGAAATCACTTTTATAATATATATACATATATTAGTTTAGTTAGTTTACACACACAAACAAAATGGCCTATTGCATTCTCTAAGCAATTCTGAGTATAACCCACTCATTATTATTGAGTCCAATGCAGCCATGAGCCATCACGCCAAATAATAGGAAAAACTCATGGCTTCACTTAAAATCCTAAACTAAGATATACATGAACTGTGGTTAGTTTATTACATAATATCTAAAGTTTCTGTTAGGTCACCAAACCAAACATTACTCCACCAGGGGGGAAAGAAATAACAAAAAAAGAAGAAGCTAACACCATACATTTTCAGCATTAGGATGGTCCCTATAACCCTCCTCTATCTAGTTGTTAACAAAACATAGTAAAAGAAAGGATTCTAATCTTTACAACCAAATAAGTTTGAGTCAAGTTGAATTGTTCCTCTTTCCAAAACAAAAACAATAGTGAATAAAAAACCCTCAAATAATTCATTTCCTATACAATCAACAAAGTGCAGATAATATTCAACAAATTTAAGAACACAAGAACCATCTCATATATATATTTTTACATTTATTTATCAAAGTTCAAGCGTTTTCTTCATAAACTTGTTGAAAATCTACAATACAAGCATAAATCACCACAATACACACAGATCTAGACATAATCAGATAAATCTCAACGAATTAAACACTAAATAACCAACAATTCAAAAAATAAAGCAATCAACATATTAAAACACTCGCCAAATCGCTAGATCTTCGAATCAAAAACCAAGATTGAAATACAAACCCTAACTCTCCATGTTCCGCAAAACCTAACAATAGATAATCAGATAAATCTGAACAAATTTAACACTAATTAACAAAAAAATAAAAATAAAACAATCAAAATATCAAAACACTCACCAAATCGCTAGATCGACAGAATCAATAATAACTCCGAAACAAAATTTAAAAAACGTACCGATTTTTAGAAACAGAATCAAGAATGAAATACAAACCCTAATTCTTGATGTTCCCACAAAACCTAACGATAGCGAGAGTACCTGAATCGGTATTCGCAGAGATTCCAGAACGCTCGAAGAAAGTCACAAAAGGACGCGTGGATAGAGATTAAGATAAGATTCTCTGTGTGCCGCTCCTTTGAAATCGTCGCAAACGGTTTTTAAGCTGAAGAAGAAATGTCATTTGGTGACCGTTGAACAAATACATGACTCATGACTCTGACACGTGGTACTACATTAATGGGTAGTCCTTGTACTATAGACCGTTAGTATTCACTAGGTTTGTTTTCAATTTTCTTATTTTTTATATTTTTTTTTTTGTTTTTATTGAATTTTTTTAATATTTTAAATAATTTTTTTAAATTTTTAAATATACCTAACATAAATACACTTCAAAAATTCACTAAATATCAAAATTATAAAAAATACTAAAATTCAGTATATTTTTCATATTTTTATGTATTTATTAATTTTTTAAAATATTTTTTCATAAATATTTTACTTTTTAGATATATCTAAGTAAGGTGTATCTAAAAAAATTTTTAAAATTTTTTAAAAATTCACTAAAAACAAAAAATAAAAAACAAAACACAAAAAATAAAAAATTCAGTTTTCAAAAAACTGAATTTAGAAAA
Source organism: Camellia japonica (assembly GCA_030407325.1). Lineage (NCBI taxonomy): Eukaryota > Viridiplantae > Streptophyta > Magnoliopsida > Ericales > Theaceae > Camellia > Camellia japonica. Next base: position 97,746,891 of record JAPPVO010000019.1, on the reverse strand, counting down.
CTGAAACCAAACACGCTAATTATTTTCCTATTTTTGTTCTCATAAAAAATAAATAAAGGTAAATTACATTCAATTTTTTTAAAAAAAAAAATTGTCTTACAATCTTAATATCATTATACTGATGTTTTTATAAATCCGATTAAACTAATGCAAATTATGAGTGGAAATTAAAATAAACAAAGATAAATATATATTTTAGTAAAATTTTTTAAAAAAATTATACTTTTATTGATATAATTAACTAATTAATGATTAAAAAATAATTTTATTATTGCATGAAGAGATTAATATAATTATATATATATATATATATATGTTCAAATCTTAAGAGTGGTGAGTATAATTTATATTAAAATTAAATTTATAAAATAAAAAAAATAGAAAAAAAAAATGATGAATACTCTCATAAGTCTAAAGAGAGAGGAACTCTTTTTAGGCCATCTCCAACCGTATACCAAATTCATCACCAAAATTAAATTTGATGAAAAGTAGCTTATTTTCTTACTCTAACAGTTTCACCAAATACGTATCAAATCAAGAATATCAAAAATGTTTCACTAAATTGAGAACGTCTAAGACATTTTAGCATTTCATTGTTCAGGACCGTTGTTTTTAGGCACCGAACAACTCCCAAACGATCAGCCGGACGTCCGGCCAGACGTCCACCAGGTCATCCACTTAGTTGAAAATTTTCCACAAAAATAGGTGACACTGCTCCAAATTTCCAAATTAAGAGGTTATTTGGGGTGTCCTAAATAAGTGCACTTTTTGTCTTTTTGGACTAAAAAATTGAGTAAAAAAATATGGATGTTTGGATTAACTTTTTGACTTTTTATGAAAAAAATGTGTATTAAAAAATTGTAAAAATTAGTTTGTAGGGGAAAATTAAAATTGGGAGTTGTGCAGCCGTAATTGTTGACTTTTGGTGAATAGTGTTAACTTTTTAACATTTTGATTAACTTTTTGACTTTTTGACTTTTTCTTATCTTTCCAAACTTGGCCTAAGTATAAAGGACCATTTCTTATATAATTTTGTTGCTGTAAATCTTGAGACTACAATGAAGATTTGATTAGGTTTTTCGGTTTTGTATTTTTGAGTATGACAGTTCAAACCAAACCAGGTGTGACAATTAGTAACAGACAAGAACGGATTGAAGATTATGATTTTAGGGGAGTTATTCTATAGTTTAAAAAATTAAGAGACTACTCTATATAATTTTAAAATTATCTAAAAACAATTTGAGAGTGTGAATTTCTATAATTTTAAATTATTTTAAAATTTCTAATATAATATATGATATTTTTTAAATTTTTGGGGGTGCAGCACCCGTAGATCCATCATTAGTGACAGAGACTAAGAACACATTAGTCCAAAGACTACTCGCAGGAAATAGAATAACAAATCATGCAAATTGTTCTAGTGGGTCTCCCTCATTGGTCACTCACTCACTCACTCTAGTGGGTCTGCAAATTCTTTTTTCTAGTTGAATCGAATTTTAGTTATTTAGATCCTTCTCTTGTGCTCCAAAGTATTGGACTAGATCAAAGGACTCACCGTAATAGTTTTATAATCTTACATATTTACTTTTACTGTAATTAAAAGAACTGTATCAGTTTTTCCATTCGCATAGCATCTTGCTTGCTCATGCACATTCAGCGAATTGATGTTAATACAAGGTAGGCCCATCGTTTTTCATGTTTGAATGAAAATTTCCTTAAAAACAAAAATATAAGGATGTGCTCTGTTCGTCTTTTTTAAATAAAAAATAAAAATTTGAGCACCTCATTTCAACATATGTTTTTGACACCCCCATTCTGAACCTGTTGGTTTTACTACTCATCTAGGTTCTGAATTTATCTGTCTACAGTGGAGTTATTGTAGTTGTAGCTTGGATTGTTCAATATCTTTTATATGTACTGATAGAGTTTCTAATTTAGATATGACTTTGCGCTGAAAAACTCAAGGGATGATTTATTTGATTTGGAATGCTCTTTCTAACTATTGCAGTTATGAGATTGTTGCTATAGCTCCATTCTCTCACCGTTTGGCATTTGATTATCTGTCTTCAGACATCCAGTACCTACGGTGTAAAGTCAGCTTTCAAGAACTGATTTGTTATTGTGATCTTGAATTGTTGAATGGAAACTCAATTGTTGCGAAAATTTTGCACTGACGGGTCGATCGGCCGGTCGTCTGCCCAGTCAATCGATGATTTGATGAAAAGTCAAATTCTTCCGTTGGGACAAGCAATATCAAAGAGATTGTTGCTATAGCTCCATTCTCTCACCATTTGACTCTTGATAACCTATCTTCAGACATCAGTACCTACGGTGTAAAGTCAACTTTCAAGCACTGGTTTGTTGTTGTGATCTTGAATTGTTGAATAGAAACTCAATTGTTGTAAAAATTTTGCACTGACTGGTCAACCGACCGGTCGTCTGCCCAGTCAATCGGTGGTTTGATGAAAAACCAAATTCTTCTGTTACAGCAGGCAATATCAAAGAGAGTTTTTACTCAAATTTGGTTTAAAAAAAGTAATGTACCTTGGAGATGGCCTTAGGACAAAAAAATGCTAAAAAGGGTCATAATAATTGTTATTAGTGTTGAAAAAATATATAAAAGGTGTATCAGAGTGTGAATGCCACTTTTCAAAAAAATGCAGAAGAAAAATTTAAAAATTCCTTCCTTTTCGAAAAAAAAAAATAAAATAAAATAAACAGCTGACATAAAAAAATAATTGAGAATAAAATTTTAAATCATAAATTTGAAAGTACAATATATATATATGTATGATAATATAATGGGTCTCAATCCATAAATCCATTTATGGACTTTTTTGTTTGGGTCCGTAAGGGCAATTGCATAATTTGTTTGGGTCCGTAAGGACAGGCATATAGCATTGTTTATTTGTCCAACTTGTGGCTTGTTTATCTGTCCAAATTATGTGACAAATAAATTAAAATAATTGGAACAAATAAGTTAAAATAATTTGAACACATAAATTATGACGTGTATATCTGTACAAATTATGAGACAAATGAGTTAAAATTATTTGGTCAGATAGAAATTGACATCTTTATCTGTCCAAATTATTGAACAAATAAGTTAAAATAATTTGGACAGATAAGCAAAAAAATACTAAGACACATAGTCAAAAATACTAGGGCAAATAGATTCAATTTGGACAAATAAGAAAAAATTAGAACATATATATTAATTAATTTAAACAGATAGATTAAAAATATTATTAGAAGAGTGAGCCTGGCTTAGTGTTAAAGCTACGCTTTGGTGACCTGGTGGTCACGGGTTCGAGTTAAGGAAACAGCCTCTCTATTTGCGGGGATAAGACTGCGTACATCAACTCTTCCTCAAATCCCGCTTAAGCGGTAGTTTCGTACACTAGATACGCCCTTTAGATTAAAAATATTAAAATAATTTTGACAGATAGATTAAAAGTATAAAAATATTAGCATACTTATGTTAAAATAATTTGGACAAATTGGTTAAAAATATATTCAAACACATATATTAAAATAATTTAGACAGATAAGTTTAAAATATTGAGAAAAATAGGTTAAAATAATTTGGATGGATGGGTTAAAGAATGAACAAATATGTTTAATAATTTGGACAGATAGGTGTAAAAATAATATGAATAAATAGGCTAAAAAAATTAAATAAATATATTAAAAAATTGTGAAACATAAGTTAAAATAATTTAGATTGATGGGTTCAAAGAATTGAAAAGAGAGACAAAATTTATCGGTAACGTTACATGTACCAATTATTATATTAACTAATGTACCAACACTAGTTATGATATTATTATTAATTCTACTCATTATACAAATTACAAATTACAATATCAAAAACTTCTTAATTATGTCACATCATCAATTAGTACACTAATTGATGTATATAATATTATTCTTTATCGATAGATAGTATTTATGAAACTAAATTTATTGAACCCTTAGAGCATCTGTATCAACCAGCTAAACTCATTTTTTGGCTAAATTAATGATACCGTTCATAAAAAATGGACTACATCAGTCTCGCTACTGTTCATCGCTAATATACAAGTGCTACAGTACCTCGCTACAACAAGCAAGGTACTGTTCATCGCTAGTTGTGTGTTACTGAACGTCCACTCAGAAGTCCGACCAGACAACCAATCAACGGCAAATTTATTTTTTTTATTTTTTATTTTTTACATTTCCTCCAGTTTTATCCTTTGTAAAACATAAGAATTGTTTGGTTCATAACTCATCAATTTAATTATAAAAAATAAATATTTTAATAGAATTGAGTTAAGATAGAGAGTTTGATGCAACAAGATGACTAACTAAAATAGAAAATTAGATTTTTAAATTATAATTTAATTAAAATTTTGAAGACCTTCACACTACTCTTAGCACATGAACTTTTTACCAATAAATATCCTTATGTTCCCAACAAAACTACCCCGTCTTCAACGACTTATACGGATGAGACTATGAATTTATTAAAGAATTTTCCCATATAATGTCTGAAGTGTAATAAATTAATTAAAAGTGCACTTATTTAGGTCATCACAAACAACCTCTAAAAATCAAATCTCCTCCAACAACTTTCGTTTTACTTTCTTCACAATCAAAAACGGTTTAATTTTATTTATCTTTTTGTCTTTGCAATGTTTTAAATAAGTATATTTTTTTATTTTTTATAAAAAGATATATGAAAAAATAGAGAGGAAATATTGATTGATCTAATCCAAATAAGAAAAAATGCTAAAGATACTAACAATCTTATTAACACACTCACAAGATAATGTTGGTCTTATATTAAGTGATGATTAATCTTATTAAAACTTGTGAGTGTGTTATTAAGATTGTTAGTAAATGTGTAACTATCCCTAACATTATTGCCCAAATAAGTGCACTTATGCAAAAAAAAAAAAATACACTTATATAGTTTAACCCAAACAATCTCTCTTTATTTTCTAATTGGAAAAAAAATATTAAGTGATAAAAATACAAAATTTATTTGGATAATCTAATATATACCATTTAGGAAAAATTACCAGTAAATCCTACGTGGTAGAAAGTTAAACCATTTAGTCCTACAAGTTTTCTTATGCACCATTTAGTCCCACTATCTACATCAGCAATATCAACAACATCATTAACATCAACAACATCATTAACTACATTAGCAACATTAACTGCACCAATCGACAATATCAAACATTAACAAAACATCATCTAAAAAAAAATGAGATTGGGGTTTTTATTTGGTTTCTGGTTTTGTGAAGTAGTGGGTTTTGCTTTCTCTGTTTCTCTCATTCTCTGTAATGTAATGGTGCTCTCACTGCTCACGTCTCTTCCTTTTGATTCGGCCCCACGACTGACTCGCCATCAACATTTCACATCAGATCTCTCACCCATTTTCAATTGGCGAGGTCGGATTGAGAGATTTTGGGATCAGAAAATATGGCGACAGCCTGGATCACAACATTTCACATCCGCCGCTATACAAGGTGTTGAGATCTGATGATGATGTTTGATCAAACAAAATTGTTATGATGATGGTGTTTGATAAAAAAATATGTTTAATCGTTATTTTGATGTTTGATCTTATTTCAATGGTTATTTTGATGTTTAATCGTTATTAAGAAAATTGTTTAATCATTATTTTGATGTTGTTTGATGATGATGTTGTGATGTTTGATGTTTGAGGTTTGTGGTGTGAACGAAGGGTTGAAATTGTTGAATGAAAGTTTAGATCTGATAATGATGTTTGATCAAAAAAAATTGTTTTGATGATGATGTTTGATAAAAAAAATTTGTTTAATCGTTATTTTGATGTTTGATGTTATGTTAATGGTTATTTTGATGTTTAATCGTTATTAGAAAAATTGTTTAATCGTTATTTTGATGTTTTGATGATGATGTTTGATGTTGTTTTGATGATGATGTTTGTGATGTTTGATGTTGTTTTGATAATGATATTTGATGTTGATGATGATGTTGTGATGTTTGATGTTGTTTTGATGATGATGTTTGATGTTGTTTTGATAATGATGTTGTGATGTTTGATGTTGTTTTGATGATGATGATGTTGTTTTGACGATGATGATGCTTGATGTTTAATGGTCATTAACATTGGGATAGGACCTAACGGTTCATAAAAAAATTCATAAGACCAAATGGATTACAAGATACAAATTTAAGATTTATTGGTCCATCCCCCTATTATTTATACCTTCATCATTTTAAAATTATTTTTGTACTTTTTTATTTTTATTTTTATTTTTATATCATCCTTTTTTTTTCCGCCTTCGTCATACCAAACATGCAGTGCGTACTATTCTCGTGAAGCCGAGCGCATTGGATTAGATGTCCGCATGAACAGACCTGTATGAGCACAAATTAACGCAGTGTGTGTTGGGAAACAAATAAAAACAACCATGTTTGTAATTTGAATTTTTATGATCTGAATCGTTAGGATGACTCAAAATAATTCGTTTGTTTAGTTTGAGTTTTTGGATTAAATTTTTTAAAAATTGAGTTTTTTGGTTTTCGTGTTTTTTTTTTTTAATGAATATTTTTAAAATTTTAAGTATTTTTTATATTTTTTTAGATGCACCTCATTTAAATATATCTAAAAAGTAAAAATTTTTTAAAAACATATTTTAAAAAATTAAAAAATACATAAAAATACGAAAAACATACTAAATTTTCATTTTTTTTTTTTTATATTTTTGGTATTTATTGAATTTTTAAAAGATTTTTTCACAAAAATTATACTTTTTATGTGTATTTATGTTAAGTGTGTCTAAAAATTTTAAAAATTTGCTTAAAATATTTTTTTAAAAAAAATCAATAAAACAAAAAAATATGGAAAACAATAAAGTAAAATTTTCTGAAAATCATTTTCAGAAAAACGAAACCAAACCAACTGAATATTTTTTTGAGTATAAAATAACGTTATTTTGATATATTTAAACAATTTAAATTATATAAATTCTAACCACTTTCAAATAAAAAAAGCATTTTGTCCGTTAGATTACTTGCGTTGCTAGCAAAAATTCGCCAAGCCAATCGAAATAACTGGGCTGTTCGATTGTTATGATAGAGTAGATCAACGGTGGACAAGAATCGAGGTAGTGAGATTCTTTTGAATATTCCAAGTACCTATGTTAGTCAAACACGTCTTCAAATGCTTTTTCATATATATATATATATATATACTAGCATATCACCCGTGCTATGCACGGGTTGTATTTCACTACTTTGTCTTTTTTTTTTTTCATAATAAAAAAAATAATTGAAAAAAAGAACCATTAAAATAGTAAATAAAAAAATTATTTAAAAGCATTGAACAAATTACAATCACATTTTTCTTTTTGGGAGTGTTTATATTTATCTAACTTCAATCATATTAAAAAATCAAATTATAAACAAAAGAAGAAACTTCAATCATACAAATCACATTTTTTTTAATGCTATCTAACTACAATCACATTTTTCTCATAATAAAAAATAATAATTAAAAAAAAACCATTAAAATAGTAAATAAAAAGATTATTTAGAAGTATTGAACAAACTACAATCACATTTTTCTTTTTGTGAGTGTTTATGTTTATCTAACTTCAATCATATTAAAAAATCAAATTATAAACAAAAGGAGATAACTTCAATCATACAAATCACAATTTTTTTAATGCTATCTAACTACAATCATATTTTTCTCATAATAAAAAATAATAATTGAAAAAAAGAACCATTAAAATAGCAAATAAAAATATTATTTAGAGCCGTTGAAGAAACTACAATCACATTTTTCTTTTTGTGAGTTAACTTCAATCATATTAAAAAATCAAATTTTAAACAAAAGGAGATAACTTCAATCATACAAATCACAATTTTTTTAATGCTATCTAACTACAATGACATTTTTCTCATAATAAAAAAAATAATTGAAAAAAAATAACCGTTAAAATGGTAAATAAAAAAGATTATTTAGAATCATTAAACAAACTACAATCACATTTTTCTTTTTATAAGTGTTTATGTTTATCTAATTTCAATCATATTAAAAAATAAAATTATAAACAAAAGAAGATAACTTCAATCATACAAATCACAATTTTTTTAATGCTATCTAATCATCGTCAATAATTAAAAAAATCAATCACAAATTAAGTCAATTGATAATTAAAAAACACAATAATTTATTTTTCAAAAAACATAGTGAATTAAAAAGATCAATTACAATTTTTTGGGGGGTCAAAATACAATCTAATTATCATCAATAATTGGTACATTATGTGACCCTAATGAGTACAATCCATTTTGTTTTTCAAAAAATACAGTGAGTTAAAAATCAAATCACAAATTAAGTGAATTGATAGTTAAAAAAAACACAATAATTTTTTTTTCAAAAAACACAGTAAGTTAAAAAAAATCATTACAATTTTTTTTTTCAAAATCTAATCTAATCATTATCAATAATTGGTACTTTAAAAAAAAAAATCAAATCAAATAACAAATATTTTTATACTATCTAACTACAATCATATTTTTTTCATAAATACTTGTAAAGAAAAACTATTAAAACAGTAAATAAAAGATTAAATCACATTAAAAAAAAGAATTATTGAACAAACTACAATTACATCACATTTTTCCATAATAAAAAAAATAAATAAATGAAAAAAAAAACTATTGACTAACTACAATCATATTAAAAAAAAGAGCCATTGAACTAACTACAATCACATTTTTTATTTGTGAGTTTATGTTTATCTAATTTCAATCATGTTAAAAATAAAATTAAAATAGTAAATAAAAAGAGCCATTGAACAAATTACAATCACATTACATTTTTCCATAATAAAATAAATAAATGAAAAAAAAAGAACTATTAAAATAAAAAGAATCATTCAACTAATTATAATCACATTTTTCTCTTTGTGAGGGTTTATATTTATCTAATTTCAATCATATTAAAAAATCAAAAATAAAATTAAAATAGTAAATAAAAAGATTATATAACATTAAAAAAAAAATCATTGAACTAACTACAGCAATCATATTAAAAAAAAGAGTCATTAAACAAACTACAATCACATCACATTTTTCCCATAATAAAATAAATAAATGAAAAAAAAAGAACTATTAAACTAATTACAATCACATTAAAAAAAAGAATCATTCAACTAATCATAATCACATTTTTCTCTTTGTGAGGGTTTATATTTATCTAACTTCAATCATATTAAAAAATCAAATTATAATTTTTTATTTGCTAGACAAATCACAAATATTTTTATGCGCTATCTAACTACAATATTAAAACATTAAACAAAAAGAAAAGTCAATAAGGAAAAAACAAAAAGAAGACTTACTGTTTGCATACGTGATCACTGAAGTTGAAACTGTAGAAGAGAGAAGTCAAGAAGGAGAAAACAAAAAGAAGACTCATTGTTTGCAATAGGCATGTGAAAAGTTAAAAAAAAAGTGTGTATTGGAGAAGTTAAAAAGACTTAGAAGAATTTAATAAGTGCTAAGTTTTTTTTTTTTTTTAAATCAAAAAAATTAAGAAATTAAGGTTCAGATATTGGAATTCCCACAAAACTTGTGGATTAGAGATAGATATAAATAAATAGATAGATATAGATATAGATATTTATATTTATATTTGTTTTAAATTTTTTGTAATATACAAATTATTTGTTTTGGAAAAGGTGCTACAGTAATTATGAGGGAAGTCAAAAAGTCTTGTGGGTTGAGAGAAGTTAATAAATGCTGAGGTTAAATTTTTTAAAAAAAAAAAAAAAATTAGAAAATTATGATTGGCATATTAAAACTCCCATAGGGTTTGGGGGTTAAAAATCGGGAGATGCACCAATAAATCCCAAATTAATAACTTATGCACTGTTTAGTCCTAAAAGTTTTCTTATAGACTGAAAGGTCCCATTACAATGTTAATAACATCAGATACAATGTTAATAACATCAGAGTCATGTTACAAACATTAGATTTCAAACATCTAATGTTTATCAAATTTCAATAATATTTGAAAATATAGGATGAAAAACATCTAATGTTCATCAGATTTCAATAAATAAACATCAGATCATTTACATCATTTACATCATGCTGATGTAAAAATGGGACTAAATGGAGTATAAGAAAACTTTTAGGACTAAATGGTTCAACGTTTCAAAAATTAGGACTTATGGGTAAATTTTCCGTTAAAAATCCCCTTTTGCTTAATATATAGTATAGATAGATAATTAACTACATATGTGAATTGCGATTTTTAAATGTCTTTTTTTTTTTTTTGAAAAGTCTTCTTTTTTTCCTTTTTTATATTATATTAAACTTTAATATTTTGATAATAATCATATGTGTTGAACTTTTTAAGGAATTAAATGTCTTCTTTTTTTATTATATTATATTAAAATTTAATATTTTGATAATAATCGTATGTGTTAGACTTTTTAAGAAATTTTTTTTATACTTGTTCTTAATGCATTAATATTTTGATAATAATCATATGTGTTGAAACTTTTCAAGGAATTTATATGTGTTGGATTTCAAAGAATTTTTTTTATACTTGTTCTTAATGCATTAAAGTGTTATTATAAGGATAAGACTTGGGGGTTGGGAGAAGTTAATAAATGCTAAGGTTTTTTTTTTTTTTAAATCAAAAAATCAGGAAATTTAGATTGGGAGATTGGAGCTCCCATAAGGTTTAGAGTTAAAAAACCCCTTTTACTTAATATATAGTATAGATAGATAGATATGTGAATTGCGATTTTTAAATGTCTTCTTTTTTTCTTTTTTTTTAAATGCCTTATTTTTTTCCTTTTTTATATTATATTAAACTTTAATATTTTGATAATAATCATATGTGTTAGACTTTTTAAAGAATTAAATGTCTTTTTTTTTATTATGTTATATTAAAGTTTAATATTTTGATAATAATCATATGTGTTGGACTTTTCAAGAATTTTTTTTTATGCTTGTTCTTAATGCATTAAAGTGTTATTATGAGGGATAATAATCATATGTGTTGGGACTTTTCAAGGGATTCATATGTGTTGGATTTTAAAGATTTTTTTTTATGTTTTTTCTTAATGCATTAAAGTGTTATTATGAGGGTAAGACTTGGGGGTTGGGAGAAGTTAATAAATACTATGATTTTTTTTTTAAATCAAAAAATCAAGAAATTTAGATTTGGAGATTGGAGCTCCCACAAGACTTGGAGTTAAAAACCCCCTTTTGCTTAATATATAGTATAGATATATATACTAACATATCACTCTTATTATGTATGAAATTAGATTTAAAAATTTATTTATGATTATGTCAAATATATTTTCAAATTATTAGTATAAGATATACGTAATTTTGAAAAAAAAAAAATTGATGCTTGTTGTCTACATATTTTGTATAAACCAATTACAGTTCGACACGTACCAAGATGAGGGCAACATGGGAAGGCAATTCAAGTCTTCAATCATGATCACACACATGGCAGTTATTATTGGTTTTTGTAGATCTGCGTAGCACTGGATCAATAGAGAGATGCAAGGTGACATGGCCTCAACGGTTACGCATATATTTAAATTCAAAATTCAAGAGGGAAGCTTAACTGCATATGGCATAGTGGAGCTAACTGCAAGGAAGCATGATCAGAGATCATGGAGGGATGGTTCGACGGTTAGAAGTCCATTTCGACGGTTGTCATTAAGAAGTATAAATAGCAGAGAAGGCCCCAGAAAAAGTCCCCAGACTCAGATCCAAAAATTCAGTTTTATCTACTTTATTTCCTTTCCAGTTTTACATTTCTTGTTCTTTGTATTTCTGTACTTTAAAATTCATGCACTGTACTTCGTTCATAGAAGTAGTTTCAAGTAGATTGTTGCTATAAACCTCTACGAGGCTGAATTGGATCATTGTAAGTTTTTTGTTTTACTTAATGAAATACTGCAATTGTTCTTCATTTAATCATTGTCAGTTTATTCCTCCTAAGCAAAGCTACCAGTAAAAGTCCTCTTCATTGAGGCTGAAAGAACTAAAATACAATCGTCTGATAATTGGTTGGCAATTAAATTTCTGTAAAGACTAATTGATCCTTACTGGCACGCTCACAATTACAAAAATAACCTTCGAAAGCCAAAAAAGCCAACATATATTTTTGGCACGCCCAGTGGAACTAATTGAAATAGCTAGACGTAGGAGACAAGAAGAAAATGAACGCTTGGAAGAAGGCGTAGAAGGAGAGGTAGAAATGCCTAATCCAGAGGATAATGTGATAACACATCCTGTGGAAACACCCATTTTATCAGAACCTATGGTCGAACAGACCAGCACTTCGGAACAAGTACCACATGTTCAGAATATTGGACGAGGCTAAGGAATTGGACCATCCACTGTTCCATCTACTCAGCCAATAAATCCATGAGGTGGCCTAGTAGATGCCATGGGACAGTAGTTAATGAACACAATGGAAAGGTGAGCAACATCTTTTTTGGATCGAATGAATACCCACCAACTAACAAACACAAGACACATGGAGGAAATTTCAAATGTCCCTCAACAAAGATTGGCTAGAGATAAACAGCCTATGCAAATTAATGGACATTCTAATGGTCAAACTAGTAATCAAAACCATGAAAAACCATCACCTCAGTCTTGGGATGAACCTATTTCGAGGCCTATAGCAAGTCAAAATGCCTTATTACTTAACAATGAAGCCATGCAAATTGGTGGATCTAGCCCAACATAAGATAATAGTGTAAAGATGGTTCCAAATCCTATGTTCAAAGCCATACCTAGCACGAGGGGTTTCACTAATCCTTTGTTCGAATTTATACCCGGGGGGTTGGAAGGTTTTTCTATAATTGGAAGAGACACAACACCTGTTCCAGCACCTTTCGAGGGTCCTTTTGCAGGACAGGCTCAAAGAGGTCATCCATACCCTCAACAACAGCCAGTACCACGGGACAACCAGTCCCAAACATACCACCCTATGGACCAAGAGGACCCCAGGCACAAGGTTGTCCACCAAATCCTGTGTTTGTTCCTCTAGTAGTGGTTCAACAGGCACAAAATATGGTCCTTAGGGACCAAATTGCTGACATTGTTAGAGAGATATGTGGACCAATGGCTCGGGGGGTTCAGACTCCTGTGTACAGGAAACCGTACCCAGAATGCGTAGATAAGATACATGAATACCCAAGAGGTTTCAAGATACCAGATTTTGTCCTTTTTTATGGGAATGGAAACCAGTCAACGGTTAAGCATATTGCTAGGTTTGCGGCTCAGTGCGGTGAATTTACTAATAATGACTATATGAAGTTAAGATTATTCCCAAATTCTCTAACTGGGGGAGCATTTGCATGGTATATTAACCTTACACCTGACTCTATCTAAACTTGGCAACAAATGGAAGAGGCATTTCATGCCCAATTCTTCCAAACAAAGCCAGAGGTTTCCATGGCAGACTTGGCAAGATTGAGTCAAAGGCTTGATAAGAAGGCTACTCAGTTTATTGCCAGATTTAAAAGAGCACGAAATAAATGTAGGATCATCTTACCAGAGCCTGAATTTGTAAGATTAGCTCAAAATGGTTTAGAGTTTAGGCTTCGAAAGAAGTTTGACTCAACTGAGTTTAGAGACTTAGTGGAACTAACTTATAAGGTGTCTAGATATGAAGCATTACTAGAGGAAGAACAAGATCGAAATAATGCATCATATAAGACATATTATAGAGATCCTAATTATGAGATTGATGCAGCAGAGATTGTGGAGAAAGAACCTGTGATCTGTGAGGCATTAATTCACAAGGACACAACAATTGACCAGCAGTTTAAAAAGAAAGACCTTCATAGGAAATACTCTTTCGATTTAACAAAGGCAGATGACTTTTTTGATCATTTACTTGCAGCCAACTTCCTTAAGTTACCAAAAGGAGCCAAAATTCCATCTCCAGATGAACTTAAAGGAAAAGTGTATTGTAAATGGCATAATTCTTGGTCTCACTCGACTAAAAACTATATTGTTTTTCGAGACAGGATCCAAGAACAAATTCGGAAAGGAAGTTTAAAATTCCCAGCTAAAGTAGAAAAGGCCATGGGGATCGATAGTAATCCATTCCCAGAAGTTGGAGAAAGTGCAGCTAATGTTGTTGTACCAGACTTCCAGAATTTATCCTTGAAGGAATTGGAAGAGGTCAATGTGCAAATGCATGCTGCCAGCCAGATTACTGTCAAGAAAGACACTAGAAGTTCACCAGTTGTTGGACAAGTCTCTACAGGTCAGAGAAAAGACTCTGATGAGGAAGCACTGGATGATGATTCTTTAGAGGTAGTAGTTACCCAAAGAATGTGTCCCAGGTGTAGGTTGAGCTATAAGTGGCTGAAAGGGCTTCCGATTAATGGGAAGTAATACTACAAGGATGTGCAGAGACGTCCTAAGCCAACCAGTGCCTATAACAAAAGGTCATATCTAACTGGTCCTAGGCAGCAGCCATTCATGGCTGGATCAGTAGCTACTAGAATACAATCTAAGGGTAAGAGGCCTCTACATGAGTCTAGACCTCCCAACTATTACAAAATAGAAGGCAATCGTCCTGAAAGAATGATTGAAGTAGGCTCAAGTTATGGGATCAAAGCCATAAATTGGCTCCTTAGACCAGCCTCACACAAGATGGAAAGTGGCCATCTTCATAGAAGGCCTGAATTAGGCCTAAAACAATGAGTCAGGGCTAAGCAGTGGCATTCACAGGCAACTTCGAAACTGGCTTCGAAGGAAGAAAGAGACAGCTCAACAACTGAGTTGGCGGGTTCATGGGTACCTGGAGTCCCAGATTGGTTTGTCATGCAGAACAAACCTAGGGAGATACCTGCCCAAAGAAATGCTGTTAGGGATCAGGGTAGGATGGTTAAACCTCCTCTAGTGGCCCCAAATAATTGGGTGTTACTAAAGCATCCAAAAATAAAGAAACCAAACATGGTCCCAGTAATTTCTAGATCACAAAGGAGAAAGATCCAGCATAGGTACACTCAGTACCAGAAAGATCTGAAAGAAAGTGGAGAAAGCTCTTCATTGGTCCAGACAGAGGGGCATACAAAAGGAAAGGAAAATCCAAAGTCAAACCATAGTCCAAAATCAACTCTTTAAGACAAAATAGGTTGCAGCAAAGAACAGTTGGCCAAAGTTCACTCTGAACTAAAAGCCAAAGAAAGGTCCAGTTTAGCAGGATTGGAAAAGGCTTTGATGGAAAGTGATAACGAGACAGAGGGAGAAGTTGGCCTAGGCCAAAAGAAATAAATGGTTGAGGAAGAAATGTTCGAAGCCTTCATGGCTGAACAGACATTTTTGGTTGAAAACCCAGCAGAAACAAACCATTCGAAGGAGTTTGTTAGTAATGAAGTGCCAAAATGCAGCATGGAAGATGCTTCTGAAGTAATTGAACAAGGTGGTCAAGAGGAGAAACAGGTATAGCTAGCCATCCAATTTGGCTCGTTTCCTCCAGTATCAGTGAATATGGTACATATACTACCATAGGAATTCCAAGCTGGAGATGAGAACCAACAAGGTTAAGAAATTGACCCAATTCCAGTCTTTAGTGAAGACTCACAGATGAGTATGGTGCAAGATGAATCCAAAATGGCTACCCCAATGGAAACTGAAGACGAAAGTGAAGAAGAGATGAGTATTAACCTCTCATATCCTTTTAAGTATCCCACGACATCTATGACACAACATGTCAAGCCTTTGTATATCAAGGCCTTCTTCGATGGGATACAATTGAACCGAGTCTTGGTGGATAATGGAGCAGCAGTGAACCTGCTTCCGAACTCTTCCTTGAGGAAACTAGGAAAAAAGAACCCCAGGTTAATCACAACCAGCACAACCATTGCTGGCTTCGCTGGAGACAAACAGATGGCTCAAGGCATTTTGCCCATCAACCTGAGTGTGGGAACCAGGGACTGTATGACGGCATTCTTTGTTATCGACAGCAATGCTAAGTACAATGCTTTACTTGGTAGAGATTGGATTCACACTAACAAGTGTGTGCCTTCCTCTCTGCATCAGAAGATAATGATGGCCTTGGGCAATGGAGAGACAGAAGAAATCAATGTAGATCCTCAACCCTTCATAGCTTGTGCAGACTTTGTAGAGGCCAAATTGTATCCTGAAGGAGTGACACCACTCAGTATACTGAGAAAACCTGATAGATCAGCCAAAGTGACGGCTGATGAGGAATTGGCACACCTAAAGCACTTAGTCCAGGAAAGTGCTGATGAAGAGTTTGTTGTTAAGATGACAATGATGCCTGGTTGTAGGTAAAGAGATGAAACCCAAGAAGCCAGGTCTTTGGCTCTAATTAAGTTTTCAGTATTGGATGTAAAATCAATAGTCTAGAAAGTGCAAGAGCAAGAGAAAGAAGCCATGATGATTCGTTATAAGAAGGAACAGTAAGAGGTCAAATTTTTGGCCTTAGATAAATATTGTGCTTTGGACATTGAAACAAAAGTCCAGGAGATACAGGAGGAAGAAGTCTTGTGGACAGACTTTGTCTATGAGGAGGAAGGTAAAGATGTTGAATCAAAGAAACTGGTAGCAGAACAAAGCAAGGAGATTGCTTCGAAGTTAGAAGGAATCAAAGAAGGAGTATCAGCAAGTTCTCAGATACAAGACCCCTTGGAAGAAGTAAATTTAGGGGAAAATTCTATACAACAGCCCACCTATATAAGTGCTTGGTTGAATGCTCTTGATAGGGACCAGTTGTTGGTTGTTTTGAAGAAATATAAAGATTGTTTTGCATGGTCTTATAATGAACTATCAGGATTGGATAGGTCATTAGTAGAACATAGGCTTCCCATGAGGCCTAATTTTAAGCCATACAAGCAAAAACCAAGAAGAATGAGTCGAGAAGTGATTCAGAAAGTTAAGGAGGAAATTCTTAGACTCCTCAAGGCAGGCTTTATTAGGACAGCCAGGTACGTTGAATGGCTATCCAATATTGTGCCTGTGGTTAAGAAGAATGGTAAAATGAGGGTATGCATCAATTTCAAAAACTTGAATCTAGCAACTCCAAAAGATGAGTATCCTATGTCTATAGTGGATTTGTTGGTAGATAGTTCAGCAGGGCATCAAATTTTATCAATGATGGAAGGACACTCTAGTTATAACCAAATCTGCATTGCAGAGGAGGATGTCCACAAGACAGCATTCAGATGTCCTGGGAATATTGGCACCTTCGAATGGGTTAAAATGCCATTTGACCTAAAGAATGCTGGGGCTACATATCAGAGGGCTATGAACACTATCTTTCATGACCTCATTAGAGGGTATTTAGAATGTTATATTGATGGCATTGTAGTGAAATCCAAATCCATGGAGGAACATTTGTTTCACTTAGAAGCAGCTTTCGAAAGAATGAGAAGGTTTAAGTTGAAACTCAATCCTCTTAAATGTGCTTTTGGCATATCATCTGGAAACTTCTTGGGCTATGTAGTACACAAGAAAGGAATACAGATTGACCAGAATAAAGCTAAAGCCATCATTGAAGCCAGACCTCCATCAACTAAAAGATGAAGAAGAGTTTGTGTGGATAACAGAGCATCAAACTGCTTTCGAAAGAATCAAAGCCTACTTTGCCAACCCTCCAGTGCTGATGCCACCAAAGGGTGATAAGCCCTTGAAGTTGTACATAGCTGCAGCAGAGGATTCATTGGGAGTTTTCTTAGCCCAAGACAATGAAGAAGGCAAGGAGCAAGCTGTTTATTACCTTAGTAGGTTTCTAAATTCTTGTGAATGTAAATACTCAGCTGTAGAAAAGTTGTGCCTTACATTGTATTTTGCTGCAATGAATTTAAGCTACTATCTTTTGCCTACAACTGTCTTGGTAATTGCAACCACAGATTTGGTTAAATATATGTTATCTAGACCCATATTGAGGGGAAGAATTGGCAAATGGATACTAACTTTATCAGAATTTCATCTAGAATATGTCCCCCAAAAGGCAGTAAAAGGACAAGTTTTAGCTAATTTTTTGGCAGACCATCCATGTCAAACAAAAAGCCAAGAGATAATGAAACTTGATATGGCTAGTGTTGAACCATGGCAAATATGGTTCAATAGATCAAAAGCCAATGGCCTAATTGGAATTGGTGTAGTAATTAAGTCACCACAAGGAGTAGAAACCACACATGGTTTCAAAGTGGATGAAATTACTTGTTCCAATAATCAAGCTAAATATGAAGCTTTAATAATGGGATTGGAAATACTTATTGGATTACAAGCTCATGCAGTTGATATATTTGAAGATTCTCAATTGGTGGTTAACCAAGTGAAAGGGATTTTCAAGTGTCAAGGTGTGAGCATGTTGTCATACTATGTTGTTGCATTACATTTGCTTTCTCAATTTCAGATGACAAATGTAACTTATGTTCCAAGATTCTTGAATAATAAAGCTAATGATGTGGCTCAGAAAGGTTCGAATTTCAAGAGAAGGGATAATACTCAAATGAACATAAGCCAAACAACATATCAAAAGGTAATACCACCTTTAACTAAAAGGAATGTGGTTTTAGAAGTCAATCATAATGACTTACAAGAACAAGATTGGAGGCATCCAATAATGCAGTATCTAGCTGGCCCATCCTCGAAAACCAGTAGAAAAATCAAGTTGCAGTCTATGTAATACATAATGTATGATAATGCTCTCTACAAAAGGGGGGGGAGATGGGTTATTGTTGGAATGTTAGGTCCAAAAGAAGCATTGACAGCTATGACTGAGGTTCATGAAGGCATCTGTGGTTCTCGTCAGCCTGGTGTGAAGATGAGATGGTTGCTTCGAAGGTATTCCTACTATTGGCCAACTATCCTTAAAGACTACATAGAATATGCAAGAGGTTGCCAGGCATGCCAAAAGCATGGCACAATAAGGCACGTGCCCATAACTGACCTGTATGCAGTTGTAAAGCCTTGGTCATTTAGAGGATGGGCCATGGATATGATGGGGAAAATACACCCACCCTTTTCGAAGTATCATTGTTTCATCTTAGTGGCCACTGATTACTTCACTAAGTGGGTTGAAGCTAAGCCATACAAGGCTGTAGACCAGACTAAAGTCATTGGATTCATTAAGGATTTAATCTATAGATTTGGTATCCCACAGACTATAACTGTTGATAATGGGACTGTATTTGATGGGAAAATAGTAAAGTCTTTGGTGGCAGAGTTTGGAATTAGCCTTGTTAATTCCACCCTCTATTATGCACAAGCCAATGGTCAAGCTGAATCATCCAATAAGTCTTTGAAAAAAGGAATACAGAAAGTTGTGGAAGACAATCCTAGG